>CAJHNH020001524.1:557500-667500 GCA_905116865.2 Candidula unifasciata | reverse complement strand
GACAACTGTGTTTACAGGGAAAACAATAGACAACAATGGTGTCAGACAATTGTGTTTACAGGGAAAACTATAGACAACAATGGTGTCAGACAATTGTGTTTACAGGGAAAACAATAGACAACAATGGTGTCAGACAATTGTGTTTACAGGGAAAACAATCGACAACAATGGTGTCAGACAATTGTGTTTACAGGGAAAACAATAGACAACAATGGTGTCAGACAATTGTGTTTACAGGGAAAACAATAGACAACAATGGTGTTAGACAATTGTGTTTACAGGGAAAACAATAGACAACAATGGTGTCAGACAATTGTGTTTACAGGGAAAACAATAGACAACAATGGTGTCAGACAATTGTGTTTACAGGGAAAACAATAGACAACAATGGTGTCAGACAATTGTGTTTACAGGGAAAACAATAGACAACAATGGTGTCAGACAATTGTGTTTACAGGGAAAACAATAGACAACAATGGTGTCAGACAATTGTGTTTACAGGGAAAACAATAGACAATGTAATGATGCTATAAATAGGGATAACGTAGATACAAAAGCAATTGATGTGTGAAAGTTGAGTGCCTGGAATGGCCGAATGTTAGACTGGCCTGCGTGCTCAATTTTTTAATCCTCAAAAAATAAAGTCTGTTCGTTTTATCTGTGTGTTTGTTTGCATGTATGTTTATGGAGTTATTTGTTTGTGTATCTTTCTGTCTTTCTGTCAGTATCCACTACCCATTTGTCTGTCTGACTGCCTATTTGTCATCCTTTGTATCGATCCGTGTTTCTGCTGTACATCAGTGTGCACGTTTAAAGACTTGACCGCCAAAAAAATGTGACTATTGATTTGAAGATTGGATACATTAACTGTGAAGTGCTGGCGTAAAATCAGTGGGACGACCGTCTGACAGATTCAACTTTGTCGTTAGAGGGGGGACAGTTCACACGTGAGACAGTACACGGCACGGGTGAGGTAACTTTTTTAGTCAGTGTAATGTGTGTATCGTTAATTAATATGTAATTTGTAGAAAAACGCCGAACTGAATTTTTTTTTATACCTATGTACTTTCAGTATACAGTTGGATTTGTAGCAATACTTATGGGCGGGTTTTTTACTGGAGACGGAATGGAAAGTATGGAGAGACAAAGAGAGAGAGAGAGAGAGACAGAGAGACAGAGACACTCAGAGAGTGTCCATCAAATTACCTAGTTACCATAAGAATGGCGATTGAGGCAGTAACGACAGCTTTCCCAAGTCATTAGAACAGTGCAGCCGACATGTAATTGTAGCTGACCTACTGGCATGCTTCGAGAAAAGACATTAGGTCAGACTTAGCGATTGGTTTGTATCGCTTGATATGCCACACCAGGAGCCTGTTGTGGATAGTTTGATCATAATATTCAGGTGTCAGGGACAATGAGCATGTCCCGATGGTATGACTTTAAGAGTTTTACACATTTGGCAATGATTTCATATTTCCATAGACCAGTAGGCAATAAAACCCTGGTGTGGTCTTCAACACACAGGCTGCATTTCATTTGACAAGCAGTAGGGGTAACTTTTTCAATGTCTCTTAACTGGGATTCGAACCTATGATGATTGGTCGACAGGCAGGTGTGCTACCCAATGAGCTACCACCGGATCCTGCGTTAGAAAATTTTGACTTTTTCTATATCATGATATTTATATATTTATATTCTAATGCTACTTCTGATTGAATAAATGCCGGTGAAAGTTGGACAGCCAATAAACAAAGGGAAGAAAATGTAAAGGCATTCGAAAACAAATGTTTAGAGAATTGAATAAAACAATGTGATGATTTCTAATTGGCTAGTTAATTAATTAGATGGTCGACATATTATCCTTATTGCACGTCGAGCCACTCAGCCCATAAGTGCTCGGATCCCCTCCTCAGTAAATCCCGAAGCATGTAGTGGCTGATGACACCAGTTCTGTGTTGGTTTATTCTTCTTATTTGGCTACCGCCCGTTTAACTTGCCGTTCTTGCAGTCTGACCGTAGTTGCAGATTCACCGTTCTCGAGTGATTCGCGCAAACGATCTAAGCTCTCTTAGAGCATTCAGTATGTCTGCCTGGTCCATGGCTTGTCTGGCGTTAACAGTAGCCTTATCTGCAAGTCTGTGTCAGCTTGCTTGATTCCATGTACCCCCACTTGTCCTGGCACGAACATGAAACTAATGAAACAGTTGCCTTGTCAGCCGTGAATTCTCTAGAGCTCCCCACCACCGCCTTCGCACTCAGCCCTTCACTATCTTTTTGAGCATACTTATCGAGCACTGAGAAAGCATGTCCCAGTGTAAGTTTGTGTCTCTAGCCTTGTTACTGCTTTAGTCAGAACCATGACCTCCATAGTCAGACTACTTGTAGTTACGGCAAAAGCTCCAGAATATTCCTTTACAACTCTCCCTCCAACCTGAGCCGTGAAAGCCCACGAGCTTCTAATATGACGGATTACAGACCCATCTGTGTAAATGACAGCATCACCCTCTAGAGCGTTCTCGAAAATCAAGGCTTAATCTTTTGTTTCTACAGCAGCCGGACTGTATTGTCTGCTCACAGTTTGCCACCGCTATCACTCTCATCGCAGGAAGACCCTGCTTGGCTTTCATTATAATCTGATCTGTGTGCTCTGTATAAGCAAGGCTTTGTTCAAAGTGTATCCCCAGGTATTTCATTTCATGCGTTCTTTTCACAACCTCAGAACACAGACTAACAACTCATGTTGGGGTTTTCACAATATGGTTATTCAAAGAGAACCATGCATGCCGCCTTCTTTGGGTTGACCAATGAACCAGCTTCCCCACACCAAGTGCTTATGCTGCTAAGCTGTTTTTGTAGTTTTCAGCAACCTTCTCTCTACCCTTGCCCTAACAATACACTTAGACATCGTCAGCATATGACAGCGTTCTTCCGGATCCTGTGATTTTCTCGCCTGTGATTCTTACTGTGTAAACGTTGAACAACACAGGAGATAATGGCTATCCCTGTGGCAGGCCAGGATGTATTATTGTTGGTTCAGAAGTCCAGCTGCTACATCTAAACTCTACTTTTCGCTGGAAGAGTGCGGAAGAGATCCAGTGAAGATGGAATGGACAAATCTGGAGTTCAAGAAGCTGAGACATTAGGAAGCCTAACGTACTCCGTTGTATACGCATCCTCGAGATCAATTACCGCAGCATACGTTTCAATACCTGAGTGGAAGCTTTCATACACATCATGAGCAAAAACCGCAACATTGGTCCATGTTTCTTTCTGTGGACAGTACCCTCAAATGGTAGGTGAAAGAACACCTCGCCTCTAAAGCTAGTGTGAAATTTTTCTGGTGATTATCTTTTCTAACAGCTTGCCTACAGTATTTTTCATAGTGATTATCCGATGTCCCTGAAATTGTGTGTGATCTTTGCCAGGTTTTGGCAGGGGTATCAGACAGCTGTGTAACCACTCCTCACTGATACTAGCACTCGCAATACAATTGTTGTACATATCTGCTAGATCTTTCAGCTCATCTTCAGTACACCTGCTAATGTCATCATATCTGATACCATCTGGACCTGGTGCACTATTATTTGTTCGTCATAGCACAACCTTGATCTCATCCACTGTCACTATATCACCGTCTGCAAACGTATGTGACTTAAACCTATCTGAGGTAATAGCTTTGGCAGAACTGCAACCTGTCATTTCCGCCTGGCTGCTGTTCTGTAAAAGGTGCTCTAATAGTGCCTTGCCCTTTTTTTCGTGGACCTCCGCTTGGTGAGGTCGGTGCACTAGAAGTCGGAACTTTTTATGTCGTAGCCAGAACTCTAGACGGGCGCAGAGGTAAAGAAATGTTTCTGGACAACTGCTTGTAAAATCAATTAGAAGTAAAAGAAGAAAATATTAGCCACACTCCAGATATCGGTGTGTATCATTGTTTTTCTCTGTTCCAGCTACACTTCATATATCTGTATGTATCATTGTTTTGCTCTGTTCCAGCCACACTCCAGATATATGTGTGTATCATTGTTTTGCTCTGTTCCAGCTACACTCCAGATATCTGTGTGTATCATTGTTATGCTCTGTTCCAGCCACACTTCATACATCTGTGTGTATCATTGTTTTGCTCTGTTCCAGCCACACTCCAGATATCTGTGTGTATCATTGTTTTGCTCTGTTCCAGCCACACTCCATATATCTGTGTGTATCATTGTTTTGCTCTGTTCCAGCTACACTCCATATATCTGTGTGTATCAATGTTTTGCTCTGTTCCAGCTACACTCTGGATATCTGTGTGTATCATTGTTTTGCTCTGTTCCAGCTACACTCCATATATCTGTGTGTATCATTGTTTTGCTCTGTTCCACCTACACTCCATATATCTGTGTGTATCATTGTTTTCCTCTGTTCCAGCTTCAGACACAGAACAGACAGAAAGAAACAGACATGAGGTATACAGTGCTTTTCGTGTCGCTGCTGTTGCTGCTAACTCTGAGCCAGGCTGAACATGGGCGTCTCCCAGAAAGTGAACTTGGCCCAGTTAAAGTAGAGAAACGGTCTGTGAAAGATTTTTTCAAGAATATAGGCAGAGGTTTAAAGAAGCTTGGCGAAGCTGTGAAAGAGGTCTTTGGCTAACTCCTCAGAATGAGGCCGTGGCTTGCAAGTCTACCCGGACAAACTCATCGAAGTTTTGTTTTAATGACACACTGTATAGTTTCGCCTGCAGGCGAGGACAATAAATTACAAAGAAATGCACATCATAGCTTGTTCTTTACTATTCTATATGAGCATAAATGAAGGGACGAAATCTGGCGCTTTCGTGTAATAAACATTTGTCTTTCATTATTTACCTTTCAGTATTTCTTTAAATTAGAACAGAAAAAGGTTTCATTGTTATTCAGGAAACCCATGACAAGTGTTGATTAAAGCAGAATTATTGCAGTTTGTCTATCATGCGATGTGTTCATTGTTCATTTTATTGTAGGACGTTTTGCACGACATTTCAAAATCGCCAGAAACTAAGGACTCGGGCACCTGAAGGTCCCACTCCACCGCGAAACAATTTCTTTAACCCCACCTACATACACACACACATACAGACACACATACATACATACACAAATACATACATATACACACATATATACACACATAATACGTTAGTATCTTTTCCAATGTTACCCTCGCTAATCTTCTTTCCAGCCCATAAATTATCGGGGGGGGGGGGTGAAACTCTTTCCAGATTCTGAACACATATTCTCTTGTGCACAGATTGTCTTTCTGCACATTATACCATAGATAGCTGTGCACCAAATCCTGCGGTACTGAAGCTGTCTTAATGTACTGGTTAAAGCAGTCGGTCATCTCTACCAGGTCTACATCGCTCACTGCCTTCATATGCCGTTACCTGACCCTGTCAAACGTCAACAGAGAGAGCAAACTGAAGTATCTAGAAATTACATTTGACAGGAGCCTGTTTTTTAAAGAACAACGTGGAGAGTGTTGTGACAAGATTCCAAAAAGGACTTGGGACTATGGCTGCAATTGACATAGAGCAGAAGATACTTTTCACACTATATCAGTACCTCACCCTGTCAGTGATTGATTATGGCCTGGAACTGCTTACCGTCTCAAAGAGTCAGATGGACAAACTAGAGATCACACAGAACGCAGCTATTCGGGTCATTCTGGGTTGCACCAGAGACACCCCTGCGGTGTGTATGCGATACATCCTTGGTTTGCCGACCGTTTAAAGTAGGAAAAAGGTGCTGCATGCGAAGTCATATCTCAGGGTAGCTGCAGACACAGATTACCCTTTGCACGAAGCTCTGGGCGCAGTTAAGGGTCAGGTGCTCATAAGAGGGAAGTCAGGGATGGCTCAGACTGAAGACACAATCAGACAGGTTTGCATCCTTGAGAACATTAGGCTAGGAGAGGATTGGGTCAAGGTGCCAGCTGAACAGTTAGACTTGTGTATGGTCATGTTCACACTGAGCCGGGAATGCAGAGTCTGGCAATCAGGTGCCACAGAGGTAGAAATCCAGCAACTAATTCCGGATAATGATCGCTCAGAGAATGGGATTATTTAAATAGACGATTCAGTGTCAAGAGGCAAAAGAAAAGCTTTGGGTTTCTTAGCAAAGATCGATGGTCGACTTTTGGTGCAGAAGAGACTAGCATATGATACCACAACATCCCGCTTGAGAATGGAGGAGGAGGCGGTCACTGCAGCTTTCCGCTGGTTAGAGAACACAACACACACACACACACACACATCATGATTGTAACTGACTCAGAAAGCATGCCGAGGAGGATCAGGACAGCCATGCTTCGTGGAGAGTGGCATGCGAAGGACACGGGTCTGGAGTATTGTCTGGATTTTTTCTCTAAGAAACGCCGGTGTGTTGGGAAATGAACAGACAGACTTGCTGGCTTTGCACAAGCTGGTGGAATACTGATGCATGATAAGGCAGACTTGGTTAGTGCCTTGTGGGAGAGCGTGTACAGTTCGGAGGGCAGATGGATCACCACAGTCTGGTGAGATTGATGCAGCGTGTAGTGACGAGAGGTTCTGACAGATGCTGGAGGCTGTGAGGAAAGCCAACACGGACGTTTAATCAGAATGCTACTGGCACCATCAGTATTGGAACTCTGCTCTGGCTGCTGAAGATGGGGACGGAGCGCCCCGCCTTCCTGGTACCATGCTGTATGCTATATTTTTTTCAAATCCGTTGTGGCGCTTGATATGACCAAAATATTTCAGCTTCTGATACAGGAAGCTGTTTATTAGTCAATCTTCCTTGATGTTTAGATTTTTCAAGATGTCCGTATTTCTCATCTTCTTTGTCCAAGATGTTCTGACAATCTTTCTATAGCATTTCAGCTCAAAAGCTCCTATTCTCTTTCTTAAAGACTTGGAGATAGTCCACGACTCACATCTGTATGTTGCTACAGGGAAGATGCATGCTCTCAAAATTCTAATTTGTATCTCCTTGCTGGTGCTTAACCATAAACTTTTTAGGCTGTTTAATCTTTGCATTGCTATGGCCATCCTCCTTTTAATTTTCGTGAAACAGTCTTCATTGCTATTCATTATAGAGCTTAGATATTCAAGGTTTGTGACATTTTCGATTTCTTCACCATTCATTAATATTTCTGGGAGACAGCTAGTTTTATATGTGGATATTATTTTTGTTTTCTTTAAATTCAAGAACAGATTTTGATCTTCACTGTGCACTTGGACAGACAATATTAAATTTTCCCTTTACGCCGAAATAGGGTTGCCAAAAATTTTGAGCGGATCATAACTGTTACAAGTCTGGTCATTTTTGACATTTCTCATTATATTTTCTGCGTATATTTTAAATAGGTATGGTGATAAAGGAAGGGGGATTAGCCATCTTTAATGTACGAGCACCATAAAATATGTATTAGTTTGCCTCCCAAGCTTTGGGCACACACTCCCCCCCCCCCACCCCCCATCCCCCAATCCAAAACTAAGGATGTAAAGGCTTTACAAATCACCACTCACGCCTTCTCGCGTTCACGTGGATAGTACCTAGGTCCAAACCCACATGGCTTCAGTACAGTTACTACCCCTGCCGCTGGACTCCACACGAGGATCGTGCATCGTCCGCACTGTGTTTCCAAGTGTATTCAGGCAGATAATGCCACAACAACCAAAATACAACAGCTATCTGACTAACGGTAAGCTACCCATGTAATAACGCTGCAAAATCATAACTCCGTCATACAACACGCAAGTGCTACTCTAGTCTAACCAACCACATAAGCTATCAGTCACTACAACTCTAAGCAACACACTAGGATATAACTGTCTAGCTAGCATAAATCCCAGTCGCACGTCCTAGAATTGTCTCCTCTTCCCCAAGATATCCTCCTGTTCATTCGTTTTATTGCACCTCCACAGTTCACCACCTGACTTCGGGAGACTCGTGAATTCCCCCAAGCGTACAACTCGGTCCGTCGTGAATTATAGGGTCGTCTGTTCGCTTAGCTGAACTCGGGGTCATGTCTCTGTCAGTACACACATGAAAATTCACTACTATCATCCCTTCTATCACATACCTGCACTAGACTGACACCAAGTGAGAGCTGTTTTGGCAGGTATTCCAGGATTCGTTCTCATGACCTGGCCAAGCCATTTCCATCTTCACTTTGTTATCATATATTTATGCGTGTTCCAGACAATCATCTGCCTAAATTGTGCTCCTACAACTTCTTCTGTGAGCTGTTTCTCAGTTGTTGTCAATTCACGGATTGTTTTCTTTTTTTATTATTTACTTATTATTTATGTGTTTTTTAATGTGATAATCATGGGTGACTATATATTTACAGTTGACTGTATTTAGGAAAATATATGTTCAAATCTGAGTTTCTTAGGCACTGAAACATAATAATATAGTTTAAGTTTTCAATTGAACAAAAATTGAATTAGAACTCGAACTATATCGAATTTTAACGCCGTCACGGAATGAAAAATGTTCAAACTCTGAGGCACACATGTATATTATATTTATTTGTCATACAGCACATATTATTAATAATTATTATTGTTATGATTGCACATTTATACTAGGCTTAAGTTAACCGAGCACCGCCCCCTGGACAATTATACAGGCTTAACGCCCACACCAACCCCTTTCAAGATGTATGTTTAGCAACGCCCCTGGTCCATTCAACGTGATTAGATCTACTACACTCTACCAGTACAAGAGTTTTACATTAGGCCACATGTGGTCAGATCTGCAACCCTCTACCAGTACGAGAGTTTTACATTAGACCACTCGTGGACAGATCTGCAACATTCTATCAGTGTGACAGTTTTACATTAGGCCACACGTGGACAGATCTGCAACCCTCTACCAGTGCGACAGTTTTACATTAGGCCACATGTGGTCAGATCTGCAACCCTCTACCAGTGCGACAGTTTTACATTAGGCCACATGTGGTCAGATCTGCAACCCTCTACCAGTGCGACAATTTTACATTAGGCCACACGTGGTCAGATCTGCAACCCTCTACCAGTGCGACAGTTTTACATTAGGCCACACGTGGTCAGATCTGCAACCCTCTACCAGTGCGACAGTTTTACATTAGGCCACATGTGGTCAGATCTGCAACCCTCTACCAGTGCGACAGTTTTACATTAGGCCACATGTGGTCAGATCTGCAACCCTCTACCATTGCGACAGTTTTACATTAGGCCACATGTGGTCAGATCTGCAACCCTCTAACCAGTACGAGAGTTTTACATTAGGCCACACGTGGTCAGATCTGCAACCCTCTAACCAGTGCGACAGTTTTACATTAGGCCACACGTGGTCAGATCTGCAACCCTCTAACCAGTACGAGAGTTTTACATTAGGCCACACGTGGTCAGATCTGCAACCCTCTACCAGTACGAGAGTTTTACATTAGGCCACATGTGGTCAGATCTGCAACCCTCTACCAGTGCGACAGTTTTACATTAGACCACTCGTGGACAGATCTGCAACATTCTACCAGTGTGACAGTTTTACATTAGGCCACACGTGGACAGATCTGCAACCCTCTACCAGTGCGACAGTTTTACATTAGGCCACATGTGGTCAGATCTGCAACCCTCTACCAGTGCGACAGTTTTACATTAGGCCACACGTGGTCAGATCTGCAACCCTCTACCAGTGCGACAGTTTTACATTAGGCCACATGTGGTCAGATCTGCAACCCTCTACCAGTGCGACAATTTTACATTAGGCCACACGTGGTCAGATCTGCAACCCTCTACCAGTGCGACAGTTTTACATTAGGCAACACGTGGTCAGATCTGCAACCCTCTACCAGTGCGACAGTTTTACATTAGGCCACATGTGGTCAGATCTGCAACCCTCTACCAGTGCGACAGTTTTACATTAGGCCACATGTGGTCAGATCTGCAACCCTCTACCATTGCGACAGTTTTACATTAGGCCACATGTGGTCAGATCTGCAACCCTCTAACCAGTACGAGAGTTTTACATTAGGCCACACGTGGTCAGATCTGCAACCCTCTAACCAGTGCGACAGTTTTACATTAGGCCACACGTGGTCAGATCTACAACCCTCTAACCAGTACGAGAGTTTTACATTAGGCCACACGTGGTCAGATCTGCAACCCTTTACCAGTACGAGAGTTTTACATTAGGCCACATGTGGTCAGATCTGCAACCCTCTACCAGTGCGACAGTTTTACATTAGACCACTCGTGGACAGATCTGCAACATTCTACCAGTGTGACAGTTTTACATTAGGCCACACGTGGTCATCTGCAAACTCTACCAGCACCGACAGTTTTACATTCGGCCACTCGTGGTCAGATCTGCAAAACTCTACCAGTAAGACAGTTTTACATTAGACCACTCGTGGACAGATCTGCAACATTCTACCAGTGCGACAGTTTTACATTAGGCCACTTATGGACAGCACCGAGAGTTTAAAGATTTTACTTTGCCAAAATAAATTACTATTGATTGTAACATTGGGTAAATTAGCCAGAAAGTGCAAGCGTGACATCAGTGGGACCTCCGTTTTACAGATTAAACTTTGTCGTTAGTGGGGACAGTTGTGTTCACACGTGAGACGATACACGGCTCAGGTGAAATCGTTTTTGATGACAGTGTGATGTGTGTATTGTTGATTAATATGTAATTCGTTTTTCTTTCATACTCATATAATGTTATTATACAGATGGGTTTGTAGTAAAACTTGGCTGGGTTTTACTGAAATCTGAATGGAAAGTATGGAGAGAGAGAGGAGGGGTGGATGTCTTCATAAAATTTCACAGCCGCCTTAAGAATCGAGGTAGAGGCAGTAACGACATCTTTCCCATGTCATTAGAATAGTGTAGCCGACATGTAATTGAAGCATACTTGCTGGTATACTTCGAGAAAAGATATTAGATCCGGCTTAGCGAGTGGCTTATGTCACTGGATAATACACAAGAGTCTGTTGTGGATTGTTTGATCATTGATATTTTGGTGGGAGGGACAATGGGCATGTGCCGATGGTATGACTTTGTTTGTTTGTTTGTTTGTTTTAGTATCCAGAAGCCATGAGTTGTTAACCCTTAGGCTCGGTATTATGGATATCGCAACCTTTCAGCCTTGATTCCATTGTAAATACCGTAAATCTGGGAGAAAATGTGGCTTTCCTGCCTACCCCCGGGATTGAACCCGGACCACAAAGAGTTCGTCACCCGGTCTCCGCGAAATCCGGTTTAGCCAATTCCGCTAGAGAGCCGGGCATGGTATGACTTTAAGATATTACACAGACGGCACTGATTCCTAATTTACATAGACCAGTAGGCAATAAACCCCTGGTGTGGTCTTCAACACACCGGCTGCATTATTTCCAAGAGCATTTCCTCTGACCAGGAACTGAGATCACTTCTTCATTGTCCCACAGCTGGGATTTGAACCCATGATCATTGGTCGGCAGGCAGGTGTGCTACCAAAGAGCTACCACGGGATCCTGTGTTAGCAAATTATTACTACTTCTGTATCATTATATAAGCTGTGTATTTTTAATTCCAATTTTACTGCAGTTTTAACAAATGCACGTTGCAGCTGGAGAACCACTCAACATACGGAACTAAAGTTCAATGCATTCGGAAACAAATGTTTAGAAGGATAGGCTGCGATCAAACCTCACTCCAAGGAATGTCATCAGATTTGTTCTCGTCAAAATTTCCTTGCTACTTTCCACTGCTGGTAAGTCTGCCTTCACTATATGCGTGTTCAAGGAGAACCACGTTACTGAGGCCTTCGCAGGGTTGACATGAGCATTCGAATCTGCACACCAGGAGAAGACGCTATCGTTTCACTCTGCATTGACTTGGCAATCTCTTGACGATCTCTTCCATGTCGATATACTAAGAGGTCATCAGCAAATGACAAGGTCCTGCCACTCCCGTGCAACTGCTGCTCAGTTATCAGCAATGTGTACACGTTGAATAGCAATGGAGACAGCGGAGAACCGTAAGGCAATCCTGGGCTGATGGTTATCGGTTCTGAGGACCAACAACCACACCTGAGTATCACACTTTAGAAAAATTACCAAACAATATGATTAATTCTAGAAGATTGAAGAGGAAAGTAATGTGTCTGGACAACTGCTTGTATCATCAATTAAAAGACAAAAAAGGGAATAAATAGGCACATCGTGATGAGAACAAGGCAGAGAGCCACCAGATAGGCACTGAAAGGGAAAACAAGTGGACCGAGGAAACGACGACGTCTAAGAGAAACCTGCCACAACCCTGGCTGAGACTGGTCCAAGAGAAACCTGCCACAACCCTGGCTGAGACAGCTCCAAGAGAAACCTGCCACAACCCTGGCTGAGACAGCTCCAAGAGAACCCTGCCATAACCCTGGCTGAGACAGCTCCAAGAGAAACCTGCCACAACCCTGGCTGAGACAGCTCCAAGAGAACCCTGCCATAACCCTGGCTGAGACAGCTCCAAGAGAAACCCTGCCACAACCCTGGCTGAGACTGGTCCAAGAGAACCCTGCCACAACCCTGGCTGAGACAGGTCCAATCAGCTGGACTGGATTCCATCCCTGATATGAACAGGATTGCAAGGATGGAATGGGATGGTGGGCTAGACTGTTCTATGTAATGCACAATGGAAAAACAGAATAATTGTGATGATGATGATGATGACAATGAAGTATCATCATCTTTCCAAACAGGATGTTCGTGTTTACTGTCTCCGCTGCCACCAGCCACACTCCCTATATCTGTGTGTATCATTGTTTTGCTCTGTTCCAGCTACACTCCATATATCTGTGTGTATCATTGTTTTGCTCTGTTCCAGCTACACTCCATATATATGTGTGTATCATTGTTTTGCTCTGTTCCAGCCACACTCCAGATATATGTGTGTATCATTGTTTTGCTCTGTTCCAGCTACACTCCATATATCTGTGTGTATCATTGTTTTGCTCTGTTCCACCTACACTCCATATATCTGTGTGTATCATTGTTTTGCTCTGTTCCAGCCACACTCCATATATCTGTGTGTATCATTGTTTTGCTCTGTTCCAGCTACACACCGGATATCTGTGTGTATCAATGCTTTGCTCTGTTCCAACTACACTCCATATATCTGTGTGTATCATTGTTTTGCTCTGTTCCAGCTACACACCGGATATCTGTGTGTATCATTGTTTTGCTCTGTTCCAGCCACACTCCATATATCTGTGTGTATCATTGTTTTGCTCTGTTCCAGCTACACACCCAGAACAGACAGAAAGAAACAGACATGAGGTGTACAGTGCTTCTTGTGTCGCTGCTGTTGCTGCTAACTCTGAGCCAGGCTGAACATGGGCGTCTCCCAGAAAGTGAACTTGGCCCAGTTAAAGTAGAGAAACGGTCTGTGAAAGACTTTTTCAAGAAAATAGGTAAAGGTTTAAAGAAGGTTGCGAAAGCTGTAAAAAAGGTCTTTGGCTAACTTCTCAGAACGAGGCTGTTTGCTTGCAAGTCTACCCGGACAAACTCATCGAAGTTTTGTTTTAATGACACACTGTTTAGTTTCGCCTGCAGACGAGGATAATAAATTACAATTAAATGCACATAATAGCTTGTTTTTTACTATTTTAAATAAGCATAAATGAAGGTACAACATCTGGCGTTTTCGTGCAGTAAGCATGTATCTTTCATTATTTAACTTTCGATATATTTTTGAATTAAAAAAAAAAAGAAAACGTTTCACTATTATTCAGAGAACCCATGTCAAGTGTGGATTAAAACAGAGGTATTGCAGTTTTTCTATCATAGAATGTGTTCATTTTATTGTCGGACTTTTTACACGACATTTAATAGTCGCTAGAATTTGTGGACGTGGGTACTTGAATGTCACACTCTACCCCGGCACTATTTGTAAATCACACCTCCCCCCTCCTCTGGCCATTTCCCAGACACTCACACATATATATACACACACGCACGCACGTACGCACGCACGCACACACACACACACACACACACACACACACACACACACACATACAGCACACGCACAGACAATACTTCGTCTTTTGGGACTGTTACCCTCCCTCTCCCCTTTTCCAGCCCAGACATCTTCCGGGGGAGGGGAAGCATGTTTTCTTTTTTAAGGTTTTGTTTCTGTATTTCAAACTACTTTGATTACAGTGGTACCTGGAAATTCTAACACATCAAAACTCGACTGACTTGCCTCTGAACTCGAACCCCGCCTTTGAAACTGAACGTCTTGCGTGTTCTGATCACGAGACGGATCTGACAGCGCCACAACTTTAGCAGATTCTCCAGCAACATAAGAAAGAAATTCCAGAGGATCTTTCTTCCGGGAAGGAAGCATGAGAAGCTGAAAGGATTAGCCCTGCAGAAAATAATGATCTTTTAACCATGTGGTGGAAAACGTAAGGAACTTTTTACAAGGTTGGCACAATGACATAGCCTGTGGCTTGCAGAACCTTGGCCCCTTAACAACCCTCTGGAAAACTTCTCCATCACAAGCAAGATGTCCGCATCCCATACACCCATTCGGAGATCATCCTCTACAGTCTGCCCCCATCATCTCTTTAGCCTTCCTCTGTCATTCAGCACGCACTAATAATATTTGTTATTAATAATATTTCTGCACACGTGTACAATTATTTCACACTGGTCCCCACGTGATCAGATCTGCAACACTACCAGTCCCGACAATTTGGCTTTTCTGGGTCAGTCTTGTATGTGCTTGAGCGGGGGTGTGTGTGTGTGTGTGTGTGTGTGTGTGTGTGTGTGTGTGTGTGTGTGTGTGTAGTGGCGTGCGTGCGTGGTGGCGTGCGTGCGTGCGTGCGTGTGTGGGTGGGTGTGTGTGTAAGTGTGTGCATGCGTGTGTGTGTGTGCGTGCGTGTGTGTGTGTGTGTGTGCATGCGCGCGTGCGTATGGGGAGGGGTAGGTGCTTTTATGTCTATGTGAATGTGTATGTTTGTGAGACTGTAAGTGAGAGAGTGTGTCTAAACGTGTGCGTGTATATATGTCAGTAGTTAAACTGTGTAGAGCTAGATATTAGTGTTTATCATCGCTAGGAGATATCTGGTTTTTTGTCGCTAGAGGGGGAATTTTCATCTTTGATAGATGAAGTGTTTAGCACATGTGTGTGCGGACAAAGTGTCGGTTGTTAGTGTAGTGTTATGTGTCAAGCGTTAGCTTTGTGTTCAGTAAAACAAACAGATGTTTAATGTGATAATTAGAGTTCTAATTGTTTTGATTCGAATTAGGATTTGTAGCTAGAACGCCTAGTTTTACTCTTACCACTAATTATACTTTATAACGAACATATCCTGTCTGGGTTAAGACACTACTGGTCTTAGCCCCCGCATAACAAACTTGTTCCGTTTTTCTAACTGAGGCATCTCGAGTATGCATTGGCTTACATTCACTACGACAATGTTGGTTATAGCTTTTGTAGGTTTGGAGTAGAGATAGGTTCAATGAATAGATTTTTATGTTATTCTTCATACTTATCTTCTCCCTCTCCTATAATAAAACATGCCCCTCAAGCTTTGCTTCTAGTACATTTCTATCGGGGTATGTTTGTGAGATTGTGTAAGTGAGAGAGTGTGTCTGAACGTGTGCGTGTATGTATGTCAGTAGTTAAACTGGGATAGGTTCAATGAGTACATTTTTAAATTATCCTATATAGTTATCTCCTCCCTCTTCTCTAATAAAACATCCCCCTTAGGCTTTGCTTCTTGTACATATCTATTTAGCCATTGCCCATATGTATCTCTAGCTGTCTGTCTCTCTGTCGGCCATTTTTTGTAGCTCATGTATGTGCATGTCTGTGCTGCTGTCTCTGTGTATGTCCGCCCGCCTGGCCGTTTACAGGTCTAAAACTTTTACGACGCAAGAATAAATTACTATTGATTGATTTTACGATGGCATACAGCTGTGTTTTACCTGTCAGTGATATATCAGCCAGGCCACAGTCTCACAGCATTGTGTGACACGTGGCATGAGTGTGCAAACAGGTAAGATAACACGTAACACAGGTGTGAGATTGCTCAACTATTGTCATTTGTAGATTGTAATATGTCATAAGCGGAACAAACGCATTCCTTTGAGATATTAAGAACTGTTCATATTAAAATAGGCCCAAATCTGTACGTATGTGCAAACAGATTGGCAACCCGGAAAGAGTTTTTCAAAACATAGAGAGACAGGACTAATGTTAAATCACAGACTATAAAATACCACAGACTGTGGCCAGAAATACAAATACAAACACAAACACGACAGAAAAGATGGCAAACATACGACAGACAAACGACAGACAGACAGACAAGCACAGTACAAATACATACATTTAAATTTACATCCATACCTACACTCACACGCAATTCTACAAGCTTCCATATATACACATACGTGCATTCTGATACAAATTCACACATACATAAACTGGCAAACTCACTGATACACACACAAAAAGACATATACGCACTTACACACACATGTATATACCCACATACACACCAGCCGACATGTTGGTGTAACTGTCTTAAAGACATGTTCCGAGAGAAAGACACCGGCTCCCGCACACAGACAGGTTTAAAAGCACTTCCTAAGAGAGATTAAAAGCGTATCGTTGATTTTCTGTTCATGATATTCGGGTGTAAGGTGCAATGAAGGAGTCCCGTCTGTATGGCTTTAGGGGTATTACACATTTGGCGCCGATTCACTATTTCCATACACCATTCGGCACTAGATCTGTGATGTGGTCTATATTACACCGTCTGCGTTTATTTCCAAGAACATTTCACTCAACCAGGAAAGCCTGGTCATTTTTTCACTGTCCCTTAATTGGGATTCAAACATATAATGACGGGTCAGTAAGGCCTGTGTCTTTGCCAATGAATTACCCCCAAAACATGTGTTAGCGAGCTATTACCAATTCTGAATCATGTTATCGCGATTAAGTATAATAATATGTTGGGTATGTATTTAAATGACAGTTAAAGAGGCACTAAAGAGAGAACAAACGTCAAGTGCATTCGAAACCAAATGCCTGAGGAAATAGATGAATAATAGGATGAATTGTACACAGGTAAAGAGGCAAGAGATATTTCCAGATAATGGCTTGTTTAATCAGTTATAAGACAAAGAAGGGGAGAGGTTGGGCACATCGCTGTAAGAAATAGTGAGAGAATCAAACACCAAATAAGTACTGAAATTGGAAACGGCCACGCTCAATAGAAACCCAGAGATGAACGTGGCTGAGAGAGGCCTAGGGTGCTGACTGCATTCCAACAGGATTGCACCGGGTGAAACGGAATGGATGAGTAGACTGGGCGTCTTGTGTTGCTTATTGTCGTACACCAGGAAGACGAAGAAGTTGATGAAGATGCTGATAATGCTGCTGATGATATATCATAATTTTTCTATCAGGGTATTCGTGCTCATTGTTCTCGCTGACATGAGCCACATTCCATATATCTGTGTGTATCATTGTTCTCGCTGACATGAGCCACATTCCATATATCTGTGTGTATCATTGTTCTTGCTGACACCAGCCACATTCTAAATATCTGAGTGTATCATTGTTCTCGCTGACACCTGCCGCATTCCATATATCTGTGTGTAGCATTGTTCTCGCTGACACCAGCCACATTCCATGTATCTGTGTGTATCATTGTTCTCGCTGACATGAGCCACATTCCATATATCTGTGTGTATCATTGTTCTCGCTGACACCAGCCACATTCCATATATCTGTATGTATCATTGTTCTCGCTGACACTAGCCACATTCCATATATCTGTGTGTATCATTGCTCTCGCTGACACCAGTCACATTCCATATATCTGTGTGTATCATTGTTCTCGCTGACATGAGCCACATTCCATATATCTGTGTGTATCATTGATCTCGCTGACACCAGGCACATTCCATATATCTGTGTGTATCATTGTTCTCACTGACACCAGCAACATTCCATGTATCTGTGTGTATCATTGTTCTCACTGACACCAGCCACATTCCATATATCTGTGTGTATCATTGTTCTCGCTGACATGAGCCACATTCCATATATCTGTGTGTATCATTGTTCTCGCTGACACAAGCCACATTCCATATATCTGTGTGTATCATTGTTCTCGCTGACACCAGTCACATTCCATATATCTGTGTGTATCATTGTTCTCGCTGACACCTGCCGCATTCCATATATCTGCGTGTATCATTGTTCTCGCTGACACCAGCCACATTCCATATATCTGTGTGTATCATTGTTCTCACTGACACCAGCCACATTCCATATATCTGTGTGTATCATTGTTCTCGCTGACACTAGCCACATTCCATATATCTGTATGTATCATTGTTCTCGCTGACACCAGCCACATTCCATATATCTGTGTGTATCATTGTTCTCGCTGACACCAGCCACATTCCATGTATCTGTGTGTATCATTGTTCTCGCTGACATGAGCCACATTCCATATATATGTGTGTATCATTGTTCTCGCTGATATGAGCCACATTCCATACATATGTGTGTATCATTGCTCTCGCTGACACCAGTCACATTTCATATATCTGTGTGTATCATTGTTCTCGCTGACATGAGCCACATTCCATATATATGTGTGTATCATTGCTCTCGCTGACACCAGTCACATTCCATATATCTGTGTGTATCATTGTTCTCGCTGATATGAGCCACATTCCATATATATGTGTGTATCATTGCTCTCGCTGACACCAGTCACATTCCATATATCTGTGTGTATCATTGTTCTCGCTGACATGAGCCACATTCGATATATATGTGTGTATCATTGTTCTCGCTGATATGAGCCACATTCCATACATATGTGTGTATCATTGCTCTCGCTGACACCAGTCACATTTCATATATCTGTGTGTATCATTGTTCTCGCTGACACCAGCCACATTCCATATATCTGTGTGTATCATTGTTCTCGCTTACACCAGCCACATTCCATATATCTGTGTGTATCATTGTTCTCGCTTACACCAGCCACATTTCATATGTCTGTGTGTATCATTGTTCTCGCTGACATGAGCAACATTCCATATATCTGTGTGTATTATTGTTCTCGCTGACACCAGCCACATTCCATATGTCTGTGTGTATCATTGTTCTCGCTGACATGAGCAACATTCCGTTTATCTGTGTGTATCATTGTTCTCGCTTACACCAGCCACATTTCATATGTCTGTGTGTATCATTGTTCTCGCTTACACCAGCCACATTTCATATGTCTGTGTGTATCATTGTTCTCGCTTACACCAGCCACATTCCATATATCTGTGTGTATCATTGTTCTCGCTTACACCAGCCACATTTCATATGTCTGTGTGTATCATTGTTCTCGCTGACATGAGCAACATTCCATATATCTGTGTGTATTATTGTTCTCGCTGACACCAGCCACATTCCATATGTCTGTGTGTATCATTGTTCTCGCTGACATGAGCAACATTCCGTTTATCTGTGTGTATCATTGTTCTCGCTTACACCAGCCACATTTCATATGTCTGTGTGTATCATTGTTCTCGCTTACACCAGCCACATTTCATATGTCTGTGTGTATCATTGTTCTCGCTTACACCATCCACATTCCATATATCTGTGTGTATCATTGTTCTCGCTTACACCAGCCACATTCCATATATCTGTGTGTATCATTGTTCTCGCTTACACCAGCCACATTTCATATGTCTGTGTGTATCATTGTTCTCGCTGACATGAGCAACATTCCATATATCTGTGTGTATTATTGTTCTCGCTGACACCAGCCACATTCCATATGTCTGTGTGTATCATTGTTCTCGCTGACATGAGCAACATTCCGTTTATCTGTGTGTATCATTGTTATCGCTGACATAAGCAACATTCCATATATCTGTGTGTATCATTGTTCTCGCTGACATGAGCAACATTCCAGATATCCGTGTGTATCATTGTTCTCGCTGACATGAGCAACATTCCATATATCTGTGTGTATCATTGTTCTCGCTGACATGAGCAACATTCCGTATATCTGTGTGTATCATTGTTCTCGCTGACATGAGCAACATTCCATATGTCCGTGTGTATCATTGTTCTCGCTGACATGAGCAACATTCCGTATATCTGTGTGTATCATTGTTCTCGCTGAAACCAGCCACATTCGTATATCTGTGTGTATCATTGTTCTCGCTGACACCAGCCACATTCCATATATCTGTGTGTATCATTGTTCTCGCTGACATGAGCAACATTCCGTATATCTGTGTGTATCATTGTTCTCGCTGACATGAGCAACATTCCATATATCTGTGTAGTATCATTGTTCTCGCTGACATGAGCAACATTCCGTATATCTGTGTGTATCATTGTTCTCGCTGACATGAGCAACATTCCATATATCTGTGTAGTATCATTGTTCTCGCTGACATGAGCAACATTCCATATATCTGTGTGTATCATTGTTCTCGCTGACACCAGCCACATTCCATATATCTGTGTAATATTGTTCTCGCTGACACCAGCCACATTCCGTATATCTGTGTGTATCATTGTTCTCGCTGACACCAGCTACATTCCATATATCTGTGTGTATCATTGTTCTCGCTGACACCAGCCACATTCCATATATCTGTGTGTATCATTGTTCTTGCTGACACCAGCCACATTCCATATATCTGTGTGTATCATTGTTCTCGCTGACATGAGCCACATTCCATATATCTGTGTAATATTGTTCTCGCTGACACCAGCCACATTCCATATATCTGTGTGTATCATTGTTCTCGCTGACACCAGCCACATTCCATATATCTGTGTAATATTGTTCTCGCTGACACCAGCCACATTCCATATATCTGTGTGTATCATTGTTCTCGCTGACACCAGCCACATTCCGTATATCTGTGTGTATCATTGTTCTCGCTGACACCAGCCACATTCCATATATCTGTGTGTATCATTGTTCTCGCTGACACCAGCCACATTCCATGTATCTGTGTGTATCATTGTTCTCGCTGACACCAGCCACATTCCATATATCTGTGTGTATCATTGTTCTCGCTGACAACAGCCACATTCCATATATCTGTGTGTATCATTGTTCTTGTTGACATGAGCCACATTCCATATATCTGTGTGTATCATTGTTCTCGCTGACACCAGCCACATTCCATATATCTGTGTGTATCATTGTTCTCGCTGACACCAGCCACATTCCATATATCTGTGTGTATCATTGTTCTCGCTGACAACAGCCACATTCCATATATCTGTGTGTATCATTGTTCTCGCTGACATGAGCCACATTCCATATATCTGTGTGTATCATTGTTCTCGCTGACACCAGCCACATTCCATATATCTGTGTGTATCATTGTTCTCGCTGACACCAGCCACATTCCATATATCTGTGTGTATCATTGTTCTCACTGACATAAGCCACATTCCATATATCTGTGTGTATCATTGTTCTCGCTGACATGAGCCACATTCCATATATCTGTGTGTATCATTGTTCTCGCTGACACCAGCCACATGTGTGTACATTGTTCTCGCTGACACCAGCCACATTCCATATATCTGTGTGTATCATTGTTCTCACTGACATGAGCCACATTCCATATATCTGTGTGTATCATTGTTCTCGCTGACATGAGCCACATTTCATATGTCTGTGTGTATCATTGTTCTCGCTGACATGAGCAACATTCCGTATATCTGTGTGTATCATTGTTCTTGCTGACACCAGCCACATTCCATATATCTGTGTATCATTGTTCTTGCTGACATGAGCCACCTTCCATATAGCTGTGTGTATTATTGTTCTCGCTGACACCAGCCACATTCCATATATCTGTGTATCATTGTTCTCGCTGACACCAGCCACATTCCATATATCTGTGTGTATCATTGTTCTCGCTGACATGAACCACATTCCATATATCTGTGTGTAATATTGTTCTCGCTGACACCAGCCACATTCCATATATCTGTGTATCATTGTTCTCGCTGACATGAACCACATTCCATATATCTGTGTGTATTATTGTTCTCGCTGACACCAGCCACATTCCATATATCTGTGTGTATCATTGTTCTCGCTGACATGAGCCACATTCCATATATCTGTGTGTATCATTGTTCTCGCTGACATGAACCACATTCCATATATCTGTGTGTATTATTGTTCTCGCTGACACCAGCCACATTCCATATATCTGTGTGTATCATTGTTCTCACTGACATGAGCCACATTCCATATATCTGTGTCTATCATTGTTCTCGCTGACATGAGCCTCATTCCATATATCTGTGTCTATCATTGTTCTCGCTGACACCAGCCACATTCCATATATCTGTGTGTATCATTGTTCTCGCTGACATGAGCCTCATTCCATACATCTGTGTGTATCATTGTTCTCGCTGATACCAGCCACATTCCATATATCTGTGTCTATCATTGTTCTCGCTGACATGAGCAACATTCCATATATCTGTGTCTATCATTGTTCTCGCTGACATGAGCAACATTCCATATATCTGTAAGTATCATTGTTCTCGCTGACATGAGCAACATTCCATATATCTGTGTCTATCATTGTTCTCGCTGACATGAGCAACATTCCATATATCTGTAAGTATCATTGTTCTCGCTGACATGAGCCACATTCCATATATCTGTGTAATATTGTTCTCGCTGACATGAGCCACATTTCATATATCTGTGTAATATTGTTCTCGCTGACATGAGCCACATTCCATATATCTGTGTAATATTGTTCTCGCTGACACCAGCCACATTCTATATATCTGTGTGTATCATTGTTCTCGCTGACATGAGCCACATTCCATATATCTGTGTGTATCATTGTTTTCGCTGACCTTAGCCTCATTCCATATATCTGTGTGTATCATTGTTCTCGCTGACACCAGCCATATTCCATATATCTGCGTGTATCATTGTTTTCGCTGACATGAGACACATTCCATATATCTGTGTGTATCATTGTTCTCGCTGACACCAGCCATATTCCATATATCTGTGTGTATCATTGTTTTTCTGTGTTCTAGCTGCAGACCAAGAACAAGGAACAAAGAACAGTCATGAGGTGTACAGTGCTTCTGGTGTCGCTGCTTATCCTGCTAACACTGAGCCAGACGTATCATGGGCGTGTCTCAGGAGGTGAACGCGGGACAGTTAGGGTGAGAAAACGGTCCGTAAGAGAATTTTTCAATGAAATAGGGAGACGTTTCAAGAAGCTGGGCAAAGAGATAAAACAAACCTTTGAGTAACCTCTCAGAATGAGGTTGTTGGTTGTAAGTCTACACAAACAAACAAAAACAAAAAGCTGAGCCAAGTTTCTAATATTTGCGTGAAGAAATTACACTGTTTACTTTCGGCTGTCAAGGGAAATAATAAAGGAAACAATTACACTCCTATGTTTGAATGTTATAAATTGGTATATGGTTGCGTAAATGAATGGACGTTTTCCTGCAATAAATTGGTATATGGTTGCGTAAATGAATGGACGTTTTCCTGCAATAAATTGGTATATAGTTGCGTAAATGAATGGACGTTTTCCTGCAATAAATTGGTATATGGTTGCGTAAATGAATGGACGTTTTCCTGCAATAAATTGGTATATGGTTGCGTAAATGAATGGACGTTTTCCTGCAATAAATTGGTATATAGTTGCGTAAATGAATGGACGTTTTCCTGCAATAAATTGGTATATGGTTGCGTAAATGAATGGACGTTTTCCTGCAATAAATTGGTATATAGTTGCGTAAATGAATGGACGTTTTCCTGCAATAAATTGGTATATAGTTGCGTAAATGAATGGACGTTTTCCTGCAATAAATTGGTATATAGTTGCGTAAATGAATGGACGTTTTTTTTCCTGCAATAAATTGGTATATAGTTGCGTAAATGAATGGACGTTTTCCTGCAATAAATTGGTATATAGTTGCGTAAATGAATAGACGTTTTCCTGCAATAAATTGGTATATAGTTGCGTAAATGAATGGACGTTTTCCTGCAATAAATTGGTATATAGTTGCGTAAATGAATGGACGTTTTCCTGCAATAAATTGGTATATAGTTGCGTAAATGAATGGACGTTTTCCTGCAATAAATTGGTATATGGTTGCGTAAATGAATGGACGTTTTCCTGCAATAAATAATTTATCTTTGAATATTCATCGAAATTAAAAGACGAAGCTTTTTTATTATTATTCAGGAATATGGCGACACTTACTGATTAAAATATCATCCCTGTTGTGAACAAAGAGGACACAAACCATAGATTGCATAATTTATTGCCTGGCATATTCCGCTGCATCTCGTCAGGTGCATACTACAGTAACAATTACATACATGAGCAAATAAGTGAATCCTTTATAACTATTTAAAAAAATACAACAGCAATTAAACACAACTGCCCGTTTTACCAGGACAGCAACAGTGTCAGAATCATGTCTTTTTGTAAATTTGACTTGACTTGAAAAATAAAAATAATTTTTTTTTAATGGGACGCTTCAGCGTGCCACTGGGTCTTTGCTGTTTGTATACAGAGTTTAGGGCGCAGATAACGAATAGCATCGGCTTCCGGAAATCTTAGTGTTATGTCATTGACTGACGTGTAAAGAATTTGAAATGCGTTGTCCAGTGTTGCCACTTTGGATCTTTTAAATTCAAATTTATATCTTTTTCATTGCATTTAGATCGTATTTTTGACGTTGAGATGGTAAATATTTCTCTAGAAACTTTTCATATGGAGTTAGATATTTTATAGATTTTTTTTTTTTTTTTTTTTCAGTGTCAATTTAATAATTACTGTGTAAAATATTTACTACAATATTTTTGTTTTGGTCTGGCACGTACATTGTGACAACTGCCATTACTTAAACTTTGAACTCTCACTGGGGTCAACACTCAAATATCTGACAACCCCGGTGCTGATTAATCGAAAGCGCGCATAAATCATACCAACTTTATTTCAACCGTATCCTCACTGTGTTGTGAAGTATAGCTGTGATGCTGACTTTGTATTTCTTTTTCATGTGATTTTTAAAAAATAATTGCTCACCTTCATATGTGGCTTTCACTTTGAAAAAAACCTTTCAACATGCCAAAAGTAAAGTATGAGCAAAAATTTCGGAAAAAGTGGTTGCATGATGACAAAGTTAAAGACTGGGTGATGGCAGTTCCTGGGGATATAACAAAGGCTCCTTGTAAGTACTGCAAGTGTGAAATTAAAGCGAAAATACAAGACAAAGAAGCATGCAAAGACTAACAAGCATAAAACTGCAGTTCCATTCAAAGATATTACAACGCTGACATCTGTTTTCAGAACTACACTGATAAATGAATCATCAAAAGCTGAACAATCGGTCGCAATGTTTTCATGTTGCCATTGTGCAATTTCAAACTGTGACCATTTGATTGATTTGTTTAAAAACACTATTTCTGACAGTAAAGTTATGGATGATATGAAAATGCATCGCAGCAAGTATACGCATATTATAAGAAATACTTTATTTTCTCACTTCGAAAAAGATTTGATCAGTAATATTTCTACAAATAAATATAGTTTATTAATGGACGAATCACTGAAAGTGCTTGGTGTGTGTATTATATATTACAGCAACAATACAGACAAAGTAGTTTCTACATATCTTGGACTAGTTCAATTGGAAAAGTGTGATGCAGAAAGTATAGTTCATGAACTGAAGAAACTTTTAATCAGCAAACAGTTAGACTTGACAAATTTGGCTGCAATTGGTACCGATAATGCCTCGGGGGTGATTGGCATAAACAATGGCGTTTATGCCAAGTTGAAGGAAGCTATCCCATCGTTAATACTTATAAAATGTATGTGTCATTCATTGCAACTAAAGCATACCAGAGTCATTTTGGATCTGAAGCTTCAACTTCATCATCCAAGCTAAGTGGATCTTGTGAAGCAGACATCAGTGAAGATGAGGACCTGTGTCTATAGGGTAAGATGAGGACATGTGTCTAAAGGGTAAGATGAGGACATGTGTCTATAGGGTAAGATGAGGACATGTGTCTATAGGGTAAGATGAGGACATGTGTCTATAGGGTAAGATGAGGACATGTGTCTATAGGGTAAGATGAGGACATGTGTCTATAGGGTAAGATGAGGACATGTGTCTATAGGGTAAGATGAGGACATGTGTCTATAGGGTAAGATGAGGACATGTGTCTATAGGGTAAGATGAGGACATGTGTCTATAGGGTAAGTAATTTCAATAGTTTTGTAATTTGTGACTCTTTTCGTTTGGATATTTTTTCTAAATGTTTCCCACGCAAATTTAGAAGTTTTTAGATTTTTTTGGACCCCGTTTTGGATTTTTTTGTCAAAGAAAAGTGGCAACACTGGCGTTGTCCCTGGATACAGTGTCTCTATTTTTAATGATGGTCTGCTATTGCGGAGGGATGGTCTTTACGGCCAGTATTTTCCTTTTGATTTTTTTTTTTTTTTTCCGTTGTCTTTTTTATGTATACTGGAATATGCTCTGTGACTTGCTAATTGGTTACCTGCACCTCGAACACTGTATACACAAAGACATTATTCTGACACTAATAAAACAGGTAATTGCGTTTGATTATTGTTGAATTTGTACTTCCGTTATAAGGGATTAACTTGGTTACCTCATTTGTGGAATTGTTATTGTAGTCTGAGCTGACGAGAGAGAACGGAATACGCCATTGTTGAAATAATTATTATTGCCTACGATCACAGGTGTTTACTGTTTGTGTATAAGTAAACTATTTTCTCAAACACCTCACGGTCGCATCATAGGCGTCAGAATCTGGGTACTCAGGCACCTTAAAGTGCCACCCACATACCCCTTCCTCCTATCCTCTGTGCAGAATTGTTGGCCTTGTGCCCGACCCTCCCCCCTCCCCCCCCCTCCTCCCCCCGGCCGACCACAATCCTTCTTCCCCATACTTTATTAACTTTGTTTTCACTCACTCCCCGGGAGTTGTGAACGTTTGCAAGCGAAAAAGAGGAAAGGGGGGAAGGAATGTGCTGTTTCTCCTTGAAGTATATGCAGATGTTTCTTTTCATCTATGCCTTCCATAATATTTTATGTATAGTACTGTGGGGTGTGTGCGTGTGTGTGTGTGTGTGAAATAGTTTACAATCTAGCAATAAGTTGGTAATTATACTCTCTTCTTGACCTCACTCGGTGTTCTGTCTGTTCCTTATCCATCTGCTTATATATATATATATATATATATATATATATATATATATATATATATATATATATATATATATATATATATATATATATATATATATTTATATGTGTGTGTGTGTGTGTGTAAACTTCCTAAAAACATCATAGAATGAAAGGTACCCACTACAGCCATAAGCGACCATTAAATACGCTAAAACCGGTTTAATCAACAAGCATTGCTCAATGCACCTCTTGACCGTTTGTCAACTCGTGATTTAGATGGCGCTCTAAAATATTGGCTGAAGTCGTGTCTTAGTGTCTCTGATAAACATGTGGCAGTTAAGGAAGTCCGCTTGAAACACCAGACTCAATAGCCATGGATCAATAAGGAAGCAGTTACAATTATGAGAGAACGAGATAGGGTACAGAAAAAAAGAATCAAATCATATACCGGGGTCAGTGTGTTTGCTTAAATCTAATAAAACATTTGATGATTTCAGTAATTTCTTTGAAACTGATGTCGAAGATTTAAAAGCCAGAGGACCAAACTGTCCATGTGATTTAGACCTGGTATCATCATTAGGCGAAAATAAGTGCTCTGAAGATATTCCTGCTGGCATACCTCTCATGTCAGTTGCTGAAGTATGTATACTTCTCAACAGTCTCATAAATAGTAGGCTTAGATAGAATCAACAAAAGGATCCTTCGCAGTGCAGCACCAGTTATTTGTGAGTCGCTGACCTTTATTTACGACCAATATCTTGTCAAAGACTACTTCCCTTCAGCATTAAATATTGCCAGAGTGTATCCACATCGAACTTCAAATTTCTTAGATACTGGTGTGCCAGGTGAGTATTGGCTGATCTCCCTATTATCATCACTACCGAAACCACTAGAATAACATATTCATAATATAACATTTCAACATCTAGATCGCCACAAATTTTTATTTGATTACTAATCGTTGTTTCGACCAAAGTATTCTTGCCATACTGCCTTAACAAACATGATAGAAAACTAGCATCAGAATTTTAAGGATGAGAAAATATGTCGAGTGATGTTTGTAGACTCTAAAATAGCTTTTAACATGACAAATTACAATATCAGAAAATTATAAATAATGACAACACTAAGCTATGAAAATTAATAAAACTGTATTGTTAAATAGAAAACAAGAATCTTAAACAAAGAAACAAAATGCCTATGGCAGACCACTTTCAATAATACTGGAGTACCCCAAGGCTCTATTCTCAGTCTTCTGTTATTCTGTATTTACATAAATTATCTTCCTGTATGTCTGTCTTCGTCATGCTGTTTATTTGCAGACGACTATGCAGTCTATATAAATGCTAAAACATGTAATGTACTAGAGTAGTCATTACAACAAGAATAAGTTAATGTAGTCAGGTTATGTTGCGACCACTGGAAAGATCTATGTAAGCAGTGATAGAGGAAGACAATGAGAGAAGATTCTTGACAGTCTTGTTGCATGGCATGGAGGTGTGAGGGCACACGAACTGATATATGCTGAAGGAGATCGTGGATTTTGGAGAGGCATGATCGCCCACGTCAGTCGGCAAGGCACCTGATGATGATGAGTCAGGTTGAGCTGTGCAAACGTATGTAAATAAACATTAATAAAACGATGTCTATGTTAATAACGACTAGAGAAAAACTATTTGCTTTATATTCACATCAAACTTTTCAACTCTATAGTGGGTAGACTCAAGTAGAAAATGTATCTGAGCACAAAGTATTAGGGTTGATCACTGATGCAAATCTAACCTTCAACTCTGATGTAATAGCATAGCACTTGTTAAACAAACAGCTAAAGAGCTATTTGATCTTTCAAAAATTAAAACATTTCTCGGTGAAAGCAATGGAAAAATATTATATATTCTCACATCCAGACACATATTAACTATTGCTCTAGAGTATGTGATGGCTGTTACATTTCTGTCATCGACTGGCTCACGTCACGGCAAAAGCACTCAAGCTTAAAAAGTAATAATCATGGGACAGTCAGTTAAAAAAAAACAATGCAAATATCTTCTGCTACTACGGCATCGTTGGCAGGGCACATGATGATGATGACTACGCCATCGACAACATCTAATTTTTAATAAAGCGACATATATTCACAAAATATTATCCCAAAAGGCTCCATGTTACTCATGGCCATTGGTCAAATATACTGGAAGGCATGGTAAACGGCTTAAAATTTTACATATTTATAAACATATGATAAACCTGTACAAAACAGGTTTAACGTACTCCGCAGCTCAGTTGTAGAACCATCTTCCACACCAAATCCAAAATACCTCTAGTCCCTATACATCAATCAGCAACTGTTCGAATTGTATCTGAGCAAATACTGCATGCCACAATGGAAGATTAAAATTATTTTTAACGCAGATTTTCTATCTATCTATCTATCTATCTATCTATCTATCTATCTATCTATCTATCTATCTATCTATCTATCTATCTATCTATCTATCTATCTATCTATCTATCTATCTATCTATCTATCTATCTATCTATCTATCTATCTATCTATCTATCTATCTGTCTGTCTATCTATCTATCTATCTGTCTGTCTGTCTGTCTGTCTGTCTGTCTGTCTGTCTGTCTGTCTGTCTGTCTGTCTGTCTGTCTGTCTGTCTGTCTGTCTGTCTGTCTGTCTGTCTGTCTGTCTGTCTGTCTGTCTGTCTGTCTGTCTGTCTGTCTGTCTATCTATCTATCTATCTATATCTCTGTTTGTTCGTCCGTCCGTCCGACTTTCTGTCTGTCTGTCTGTCTGTCGGTCGGTCGGTCGGTCGGTCTGTCTGTCTGTCTGTCTGTCTGTCTGTCTGTCTGTCTGTCTGTCTGTCTGTCTGTCTGTCTGTCTGTCTGTAACAAGCTGAGTTAATAGGCTGCTGACCTCTTATAATTTTGGTTTGGCTGCATTGCGGGCCCGAACTGGCAGGTTCCTGACTGGAAATTTTCAGAAGCGTCCATCGAGTCGTTAAGGTGATAAGACCCGGCACGGGGAAAGGCAGTCGCCCTAGTGACAAGAAGTTATGTCTATTGTCGAACCGCAAATGGTTCACGCGCAACATCAATACGGGCGGGTTGAGTCGAAAGAGATGAAATAATTCACTGGACTTCTTGATTTGGCAGTACCTTCTTTAGATAGGTTGTTAAAAATCTATCTCCATTTGTATCCTCGCTCAATGATTTTGACGATAGGTTGCTTCTGAGTGGAAGGCAATCTCTCTCTCTCTCTCTCTCTCTCTCTCTCTCTCTCTCTATCTCTCTCTCTCTCTCTCTCTCTCTCTCTCTCTCTCTCTCTCTCTCTCTCTCTCTCTTTGTTAGCTAGAGTAAATAGTGCCTGTTGTGTTGAAACACACTTTTAATAGTGTATTATTTGCAAAGCAGGTGGTTTCCGGAAGACAAAAACATAAGTTGAGTATGATCATTAAATTCCACTTGTTTAATTGAGATAAGAACTTGAGATCCGCGCACCTGGTCGGTCTATGTGCTGCCTGCGTGGTCAGGTGGTTATAGGAGCCTGGTGCTAGTCTGTTTACATTTCATGTTTTGTGAGTGGTTGTAGTAGCGACCTCAGCACAATGGTTTGCACAGGGCATCCTAGGTTTCTCTCGTATGCTGTGATGTTGTGAAGTGGCAAGATATTAGGAGCTCCTACAGTCCATCATCTTCTTGGTGGTCCCCTATCTTTTGGTGTTTCTACTTTCATGTTGTACCCTCTTGTTCCTGGACATTATTGGGTTTATTTTCAATGTTTATTGCCATGTTATGTCTGAAGCAGCTGTCGTGTAATTGGTTTATGTGGCCGTGTAGCTGATTATGACTTGACTGTGAAATAGACATCGTTCGTCATCGACGAGGAAGGAGGTCGTTGAAATTGTCCTGTTCGTGCCCAACTGGTGACATTTTGTTGATATTGCACCTGAATCTCCTTCCTGCTCTCTGTAATTAATAAGCCCAAAGTAGTCCACTTCCTGTGACGTCATATTTCTATGCTCATCGTTGTGTTAGTTGTTAAAGTTGACAGTACCCGCCATTCTTATGGGTGTACCTTTATATGTTTGTTGTGCCCGGCTCTCTAGCATCATTGGCTAAGCCGGATTGCGCAGTGACCGGGTGACGAACTTCTTGTGGTCCAGGTTCACTCCCAAGGGTAGGCAGAAAAGCCACGTTTCTTCCAGATTTACGGTATTTACAATGGAATCAAGGCCGAACGGTTGCGATATCCATAATACCGATAAGGATTAACAACTCACGGCTTTTGGATCCCAAAAAAAAAAAAAAAAATATGTTTATTGTGCATACTTGTGTTTCGGTAATAGACGGAAAATAGAAACAAAGAAAAGACATGAGGTGTACAGTGCTACTTGTGTCTGCTGGCCCTGCTATCTCTGCGCCAGGCTGAGCATGGGCGTCTCCCTAAATGTGATATCCAGGGAGTTAGGGTAGAGAAACGGCCTGTGACTGGTGCAGTTAGGACTTAGGGTCACATTCTCAAAAAGGCCACAGATGCGCTAAAAAAATGTTGGATTTTCTTTTTCAGAAGAAGTTTGTTTGTTGCAAGCTTGACAAAACAGCTACTAGTGGGGCTTTTTGTGTAACTAGGAGTATAGTCTACTATTTGCTTCAAATGCAGCCAGAGACAACACATCTAAAAAAGATTCCTGTGTTTACAGCCGATAAACTCGTATACTTAACCACAGACAGAGAGCAGATTCCTGAGGATTTGGGGAAAGTGGGGGGGGGGGGGTGGGGGTAAACTTCCATTGTATAAGGTATTACAAAAACAAAATCCAATTATTCTGGAGCGAAGTACAGAAATGTCCATATTAAAACATAAATCTAACTTGTGCAAACAATATGTGTGTTATTTGTTCACATGAGCATGGGACTGTTTATACTTAGAAAGTCTGTTTACAATGTGTGCCAGATTGTCGTGTGAGCTTCCTCTTTACGACTTTGACTGTTTGGCTTTGCCAGTGATTAGTGTGTGTCTGTTTGTGTGCGTGTGTGTCTGTCTGTGTGTATGTTGAAATTAATTTTTTTTTTTTTTTTTTTTTTTTTTCAATATTGCAAACCGACAGTGGATATCGCACCGCTCCTGTAGATCACTTGGACAAGAATAAGTGCCGCATTTCTCATGTAGATCAGTCAGACAAGAATAAATGTAACATAGCTCCTGTAGATCAGTTAGACAAGAATGAATGTCACATACCTCCTGTAGATCAGTTAGACAAGAATAAATGTCACATAGCTCCTGTAGATCAGTTAGACAAGAATAAATGTCACATAGCTCCTGTAGATCAGTTAGACAAGAATAAATGTCACATAGCTCCTGTAGATCAGTTAGACAAGAATAAATGTCACATAGCTCCTGTAGATCAGTTAGACAAGAATAAATGTCACATAGCTCCTGTTGATCAATTAGACAAGAATAAAGTCACATAGCTCCTGTAAATCAGTTGGACAAAAATGAGTGTCACAAAGCTCCTGTAGATCAGTTAGACAAAAATGAATGTCACACAGCTCCTGTAGATCAGTTAGACAAGAATGAGTGTCGCATATCTCCTGTTGATCAGTTAGACAAGAATAAATGTCACATAGCTCCTGTAGATCAGTTAGACAAGAATAAGTGCCGCATTTCTCCTTTTGATCAGTTAGACAAGAATAAATGCCACAAAGCTCCTGTAGATCAGTTAGACAAAAATGAATGTCACATACCTCCTGTTGATCAGTTAGACAAGAATGAATGTCACATACCTCCTGTTGATCAGTTAGACAAGAATAAATGTCACATACCTCCTGTTGATCAGTTAGACAAGAATAAATGTCCGATACCTCCTGTAGATCAGTTAGACAAGAATGAATGTCACATACCTCCTGTAGATCAGTTAGACAAGAATAAATGTCACATAGCTCCTGTAAATCAGTTGGACAAAAATGAGTGTCACAAAGCTCCTGTAGATCAGTTAGACAAGAATAAATGTCACATAGCTCCTGTAGATCAGTTAGACAAGAATGAATGTCACATAGCACTTGTAGATCAGTTAGACAAGAATAAATGTCACATAGCTCCTGTAGATCAGTTAGACAAGAATGAATGTCACATACCTCCTGTAGATCAGTTGGACAAAAATGAGTGTCACATAGCTCCTGTTGATCAATTAGACAAGAATAAATGTCACATAGCTCCTGTAGATCAGTTGGACAAAAATAAGTGACACAAAGCTCCTGTAGATCAGTTAGACAAGAATGAATGTCACATAGCTCCTGTAGATCAGTTGGACAAGAATGAGTGTCACATAGCTCCTGTAGATCAGTTAGACAAGAATGAATGTCACATAGCTCCTGTAGATCAGTTAGACAAGAATGAATGTCACATAGCTCCTGTAGATCAGTTCAAGAATGAAATGTCACATAGCTCCTGTTGATCAATTAGGACAAGAATAAATGCCACAAAGCTCCTGTAGATCAGTTAGACAAAAATGAATGTCACATATCTCCTGTAGATCAGTTGGACAAGAATGAATGTCACATAGCTCCTGTAGATCAGTTAGACCAGAATGAATGTCACAAAGCTCCTGTAGATAAGTTGAACAAGAATGAATGTCACATAGCTCCTGTAGATCAGTTGGAGAATAATGAATATCACAAAGTTCCTGTAGATCAGTTGGACAAGAATGAATGTCACATAGTTCCTGTAGATCAGTTAGACAAGAATGAATGTCACAAAGTTCCTGTAGATCAGTTAGACAATAATGAATGTCACAAAGTTCCTGTAGTTCAGTTGGACAAGAATGAATGTCACAAAGTTCCTGTAGATCAGTTAGACAAGAATGAATGTCACATAGTTCCTGTAGATCAGTTAGCCAAGAATGAGTGTCGCATATCTCCTGTTGATCAGTTAGACAAGAATGAATGTCACATAGCACTTGTAGATCAGTTAGACAAGAATGAATGTCACAAAGCTCCTGTAGATCAATTGGACAAAAATGAGTGTCACAAAGCTCCTGTAGATCAGTTAGAAAAGAATGAATGTCACATAGCTCCTGTAGATCAGTTAGCCAAGAATGAGTGTCGCATATCTCCTGTTGATCAGTTAGACAAGAATGAATGTCACATAGCACTTGTAGATCAGTTAGAACAGAATGAATGTCACAAAGCTCCTGTAGATCAGTTTAACAAGAATGAATGTCACATAGCTCCTGTAGATCAGTTGGACAATAATGAATGTCACAAAGCTCCTGTAGATCAGTTAGACCAGAATGAATGTCACAAAGCTCCTGTAGATCAGTTGGACAAGAATGAATGTCACATAGCTCCTGTAGATCAGTTGGACAAGAATGAATGTCACATAGTTCCTGTAGATCAGTTAGACAAGAATGAATGTCACAAAGTTCCTGTAGATCAGTTAGACAATAATGAATGTCACAAAGTTCATGTAGATCAGTTGGACAAGAATGAATGTCACATAGCTCCTGTAGATCAATTGGACAATAATGAATATCACAAAGCTCCTGTAGATCAGTTAGACAAGAATTAATGTCACAAAGCTCCTGTAGATCAGTTGGACAAGAATGAATGTCACATAGCTCCGGTAGATCAGTTGGACAAGAATGAGTGTCACATACCTCCTGTAGATCAGTTGGACAATAATGAGTGTCACATAGCTCCTGTAGATCAGTTAGACAAGAATGAATGTCACTTATCTCCTGTAGATCAGTTGGACAAGAATGAGTGTCACATAGCTCCTGTAGATCAGTTAGACAAGAATAAATGTCACATAGCTCCTGCAGATCAGTTAGACAAGAATGAATGTCACATAGTTCCTGTAGATCAGTTGGACAAGAATAAATGCCACAAAGCTCCTGTAGATCAGTTAGACAAAAATGAATGTCACATATCTCCTTTAGATCAGTTGGACAAGAATGAATGTCACATAGCTCCTGTAGATCAGTTAGACCAGAATGAATGTCACAAAGCTCCTGTAGATAAGTTGGACAAGAATGAATGCCACATAGCTCCTGTAGATCAGTTGGAGAATAATGAATATCACGAAGTTCCTGTAGATCAGTAGGACAAGAATGAATGTCACATAGTTTCTGTAGATCAGTTAGACAAGAATGAATGTCACAAAGTTCCTGTAGATCAGTTAGACAATAATGAATGTCACAAAGTTCCTGTAGTTCAGTTGGACAAGAATGAATGTCACAAAGTTCCTGTAGATCAGTTAGACAAGAATGAATGTCACATAGCTCCTGTAGATCAGTTAGCCAAGAATGAGTGTCGCATATCTCCTGTTGATCAGTTAGACAAGAATGAATGTCACATAGCACTTGTAGATCAGTTAGACAAGAATGAATGTCACAAAGCTCCTGTAGATCAATTGGACAAAAATGAGTGTCACAAAGCTCCTGTAGATCAGTTAGAAAAGAATGAATGTCACATAGCTCCTGTAGATCAGTTAGCCAAGAATGAGTGTCGCATATCTCCTGTTGATCAGTTAGACAAGAATGAATGTCACATAGCACTTGTAGATCAGTTAGACCAGAATGAATGTCACAAAGCTCCTGTAGATCAGTTTAACAAGAATGAATGTCACATAGCTCCTGTAGATCAATTGGACAATAATGAATGTCACAAAGCTCCTGTAGATCAGTTAGACCAGAATGAATGTCACAAAGCTCCTGTAGATCAGTTGGACAAGAATGAATGTCACATAGCTCCTGTAGATCAGTTGGACAAAAATGAATGTCACATAGTTCCTGTAGATCAGTTGGACAAGAATGAATGTCACAAAGCTCCTGTAGATCAATTGGACAAGAATGAATGTCACATAGTTCCTGTAGATCAGTTGGACAAGAATGAATGTCACATAGTTCCTGTAATCAGTTGGACAAGAATGAATGTCACATAGTTCCTGTAAATGAGTTGAGCTAAGAATGGCTAGTCCACCTCATCTTCGGTTGTTGTTGTTGTTTTTTCCGTTTTTTTTTTGTTTGTTTTTTTAATAATTTCTAAATTGACATCTTCTAAGTCAGTTATTTGTCGTCATCTACAATTCTAAGTCTGTCATTTGTCGTCATCTACAATTCTAAGTCTGTCATTTGTCGTCATCTAGAATTGTTGATTTTATCTTCTTATGTGAGCCCCAACAATCTTCTGAGAAATATTTTCTCAAAACCCCTGAGCACGCTCTCGATCTTTCTGTCGGTTTTCCAAGTTTCTGCTCTATAGAGGAGAACTGTCCTAACGCATGTTTTGTTTTTCCTGAGTTTAGTTTTAGTGCTGTAGATGTTTGATCTCCAGACACTCTGAAGTTTGTTGTAAGCAGCATTTGTCTTTGCAATTCTCTGTTTGATTTCAATCATTACCTTTCCATCCGAGGAGATATTGCTTCCCAGGTAAGTGAAGTCAGTTACTGTTTCCAAACCTACCTTGTCTATTACTATAGGTCTGTTGCTTTTGGGGTTTATCCTCAGCAGTTTTGTTTTACTGATTTTGATTTTGAACCCTGTCTCTTTTTTTGCAGATGTTCTATACTTAAGCTAATGACACAGATATCATCTGAAAAATCCTAATGTTTCAGGTTTTTTGAGAAGGTTCCACTGAAGGCACGTCTGTGTACCTGTGGTTGCTCTCTTTGCAACATAATCTATCACTATGAAAGACAAGAAAGGTGACATAATGCACCCTTGTTGGACTCCTGATGTTACCTGAAAGTATTTTGTTACCATGAGTTCTACTTTCACTAACGGTAACGATGATGATAGGTCACGATAACGGTAACGATAACCACAACGATAAGTCACGATAATGGTAACGATAACCACAACGATAAGTCACGATAACGGTAACGATCTGACAACCATAAGTCACGATAAGGATATGTCACGTAAAACGGTAACAATAAGTCGCGATAACGGTAAGAATAAGTCGCGAGAACGATAAGAGTAATAATAAGTCACGAGAACGATAAGGGTAACAATAAGTCACGATAACTATAAATCACAACAACGATATTTGGTAACAATAAGCCACCATAACATTAGTTCACGCTAATAATAAGGCACGACACCCATAAAGGTAACAATAAGTCACGGTAACAATAAGTCACAATGACAATAAGTCACGCTAACAAGAGGTCACAGTGACAATAAGTCACGATGACAATAAGTCACTATAACAATAAGTCACGATAACAAGAAGTCACAGTGAAAATAAGTCACGATGACAATAAGTTACAATAACATTAAGTCGAGATTACAATAAGTCACGATTACCATAAGTCACGATGACAATAAGTCATAATAACATTAAGTCACGATTACAATAAGTCACGATTACCATAAGTCACGATGACAATAAGTCATGATAACATTAAGTCACGATTACCATAAGTCACGATTACCATAAGTCACGATGACAATAAGTCACGATAACATTAAGTCACTATTACAATAAGTCACGATTACCATAAGTCACTATGACAATAAGTCATAATAACATTAAGTCACGATTACCATAAGTCACGATTACCATAAGTCACGATGACAATAAGTCACGATAACATTAAGTCACGATTACAATAAGTCACGATTAACATAAGTCACGATGAAAATAAGTCACGATAACATTAAGTCACGATTACAATAAGTCACGATTACAATAAGTCACGATTACAATAAGTCACAATAACAATAAGTCTCGATAACAATAGGTCACGATTACCATAAGTCCCGATGACAATAAGTCACGATTACAATAAGTCACGATTACAATAAGTCACAATAACAATAAGTCACGATGACAATAAGTCACGATTACAATAAGTCACGATGACAATAAGTCACCATAACAATAAGTCACGATTACAATAAGTCAAAATAACAATAAGTCTCGATAACAATAGGTCTCGATAACAGTCCGTTTCTAAACCCCCAGCCATGGAAACATGGAAGATTGTGAAACACGCCCACTAATCTCTAAGCCGAACTGCTAATTACAAATGTTCCTTTTACAATTAAAATTCAGGTGGGTCTGTGTTTTCAATTTGTTGGCTAGTCAAGTTCGGCCAGCCAGATTAGCAGGGATTGTCGGCACTGATGTACCAGCTAAGTAAACAGGCTACAGATAATAACTTCACACGTATCCTTCACCAGCGTAATTCTGAGCAAAATAATAATCATCCCAAACACCTTGATGGTAAACTTTGATACTCAAACTTCAAATGCGAGAAGAGTATTTAACCAACTCCATCACGTCCCGTTTTATTCTCGGCAAGTTCTCGATCAGCAAGAATTAATCTTTGTGAGGTAACTATTTATGTTGGTGAATTTTTTTCTTTCTCTGATTGTAGTGTAATGTGGGATACTTTCACTCTGATTGAGAATTTTGGGGGGAGGGGTGTCCCAGGGGCACCATAAAACCGAGAGAAAACGAGGTTCTCAAGGGAGGGAACGACCACGTGTTACCACGTAGAACCCAAGGAGAACGACCACTGGTCGCCACGTGGAACCAACACTGGTTATAATTTCAGACCACAGTCTGGTCAGACAGTATGTGTTGACCGTTAGAACGAGAGGGCGTGTGTGTGATCTAGCGTGAATGAGGACCTGAAACTGATTGCTTTAAGATGACGACTAGACTACAACATTCATCAAAGTAAAGTTCACTCAACTCAGTTGCGGGAAACCCAATGCAGTGACCCGAGTCATCCATACGGAGATGTTGAAGTGAAGACGGAGAACTCGAGAGTGTGAATGCGTCAGGATTCTATGTACTGGTGTCTGAACGATGTGTTGCTCGAATGCTGTTGAATAGGACACGGACTGGAAGTGCTTGTGTCAGTGCTTAAATGTTAATAAACAGTCATGTATCATGGAGATGGTGTCTACTCATAACATCTGTTTCATCGTCGAGTGTCAGTCATATCATCAATTAGAATACACGCCCTAGACAACAGCCAAGGACCGAGCAGACAATTATTGCAGTTAGCCAGTCGAAATATCGCCCTCACTACAAACCAAGTTATTCAGCTCATACGTGCTCGAATCCCCTTCATCTATAAATCTTACTGAGCAAAGAAACTGGCGAGGCCAGTTCTTAGTTTGTAGTTTTTTTTTTTTTTTTTTCCCTTCTTCTTCTTTGTGTTCCTGTGTAGTGTGCTTGCCTAGCCTTCCGTTTTGATTTACTTTTCTTGCAATCTGATCATAGCTGCAGATTCAGACTCATCATTTTATTCGCACAAATGTCCTTTTTTCTTTTGTCCATTTAATCTAGCAACCCGGTTCATTTCTGGACTGTCTTTCACACTGACCTTGTTCGCTAGTGTATCAGCTTGTTCATTTCCTCTCACATTTGCATACCTTTGTATAAAGACAACTTTAATCTGTGTCAGCTGTGACCGCCTGACCGACTCTAACTACTGTCTTCGAGCACAAACCATCTCTATCTTTCTCGGCATAAACACTGATCGACTCTGACCACTGGCTTTGAACACAGACCATCTCTATCTTCCTGGCCATAAACACTGAAAGACACCGACCACTGTCTTCCAGCACAGACCATCTCTATCTTCCTGGTCATAAATACTAAGTCACTGAGACAGTTCTCCCAAGGAAAGATAGATATATTTAGATGGCTAGGTTTTATCTTTAGTATGTGTATATAGGCAGGCAGACTAGGAATTTTGATATATGTGATCAGAATAAACTTTATATATAAATAACAATTTATTTGTGTGTGACAGAATCATGTTTGAAGTGACGAATGTTAGACATTTTCACCTGATATATATATTGTGCGATATTGCCGAAAAAGGGAAGTTAACTATTTATTTTTGTGAATTTAAAAGATTAAAACATAAAATGTAATCTGTGTTGTCTACCTTGAATGTGTTCATCTTTTCTATGACCAGCGACCGTTTTATGCCCCAGAATGCAAATTTTTTTGGCCTATATCCTACAATAGATCATAGGCATCAACCAGGCATACTGCCACGAAAAAATTACTTGGGGAGGGCTGCCTTAGTCACCTTATAATTTTTTTTTTTTTTTTGCAACGCCAGCGTCTTTTTCTTACTTCTTGATTCACTAGGCTTTGTTTTATTTTTTCATCAAAGCTGTAGATCATTGATTCGTTTTGAATACAAGACATGACACCGTGTTTTATACCAACCTGCCATGTTTCTGCCGTGTGGCGGATTGTATTTTCAGATCCTATTACGAACACTACCTTTGTAGCTTCAGAGAATTTCTAGAGATCTTCGAAGTACCTACACTCAAGAAGCGGAAAAACTGGTTCAAAAATCGAACCCAGGACCTTCAAAGGTGAGGCGATGATTCAATCACTGGACCAGGGAAACACGTGATTAAACAAATCACGTTGCCCCGAAAATAAGACCGGGCCTTATGTGTGTGCTTGTGTGTGTATGAGTGTGCTTGTGTGTGTATAAGTGTGCTTATGTGTGTGCTTGTGTGTGTATGTGTGCGCTTGTGTGTGTGTGTGTGTGTGCTTGTTTGTGTGTATGTGTGTGCTTGGGTGTATGTGTGTGCTTGTGTGTGTATGTGTGTGCTTGTGTGTGTATGAGTGTGCTTGTGTGTGTATGAGTGTGTACGTATGTTTGTGAGTGTGCTTGTGTGTGTATAAGTGTGCTTGTGTGTGTATGAATGTGCTTGTCTGTGTATAAGTGTGCTTGTGTGTGTATGTGTGTGCTTGTGTGTGTATGTGTGTGCTTGTGTGTGTATGTGTGTGCTTGGGTGTATGTGTATGCTTGTGTGTGTATGAGTGTGCATGTATGTGTATGAGTGTGCTTGTGTGTGTATGTGTGTGCTTGTGTGTGTATGTGTGTGCTTGTGTGTGTATGTGTGTGCTTGTGTGTGTATGTGTGTGCTTGTGTGTGCATCAGTGTGCTTGTATGTGTATGAGTGTGCATGTATGTGTATGAGTGTGCTTGTGTGTTTAAGTGTGCTTGTGTGTGTATGAGTGTGCTTGTGTGTGTATGAGTGTGCGTGTATGTTTCTGTAATGAGTGCGAATGTAGACATTTGTAAGTATCAGTTTGTGTGTCAGCGAGAACAACATGGTTGAAGAGAATATTTCAGGTGGCATGGAAAAATAAAAAAATAAAAACATAATTATATTGGCAAACTGCTGTCATCGTCTCGATATGGTAAAAGGAAGTCCCGAAAGACATCCTCTATGCTGATTTAAGGACTGGTAGAAGATATCGAGGCCGACCTGTACTACGATTTACAGATGTGTGCAAGCATGAATGATACAGATATTAAGATGAACACAAGGGAACGAAATGCCATGGACTATCTGGTGTGGAGGAGACACATCAGGAAGTGATTAACAATGGATGAAGAAACGATTACAGAAAGCACTAGAGCTGAGTATCTGAGAAGAAACAGACTAAACACAAATGTTGACAATAACGATCGTGAAATCCCATGCCATAATTGTGGAAGACTTTTCTAAACGCAGGTGGGTGTTGCTAGTCATACTCGCCATCGCACTACCATCTAGAAAGACGGTAAGCTGCAAAAAAAATCTATGTTCACAAGTGAGAGTATTTATCGGGGACAGTTATGTTCACAAGTGAGACAACAGACGACACAAGTGAGTATTTATCGGGGACAGTTATGTTCACAAGTGAGACAATAGACGAAACAAGTGAGAGTCTATAGCGGGGACAGTTATGTTCACAAGTGAAACAATAGACGACACAAGTGAGAGTCTTTAGTGGGGACAGTTATGTTCACAGGTGAAACAATAGAGACACAAGTGAGAATCTTTAGTGGGGACAGTGTGTTCACGAGTGAGACTATAGACGACACAAATGAGGGTCTTTAGTGGAGACAGTTATGTTCACAAGTGAAACAATAGACGACACCAGTGAGAGTTTTTAGTGGGGACAGTTATGTTCACAAATGAAACATTAGACGACACAAGTGAGAGTCTTTAGTGGAGACAGTTATGTTCAAAAGTGAGACAACAGAGACACAAGTGAGAGTCTTTAGCGGGGACAGTTATGTTCACAAGTGAGACAATAGACGACACAAGTGAGAGTCTTTAGCGGAGACAGTTCTGTTCACAAGTGAGACAACAGAAACACAAGTGAGAGTCTATAGCGGGGACGGTTATGTTCACAGGTGAGATAACAGACGACACAAGTGAGAGTCTTTAGCGGGGACAGTTCTGTTCACAAGTGAAACAATAGATGACACAAGTGAGAGTCTTTAGTGGGGACAGTTATGTTCACAAGTGAAACAACAGACGACACAAGTGAGGGTCTTTAGCGGGGACAGTTCTGTTCACAAGTGAAACAATAGACGACACAAGTGAGAGTCTTTAGTGGGGACAGTTATGTTCACAAGTGAAACAATACACGACACAAGTGAGTCTTTAGCGGGGACAGTTATGTTCTCAAGTGAGACATTAGACAACACAAGTGAGAGTCTTTAGTGGGAACAGTTTTGTTTAAAAGTGAAACAAGAGACGACACAAGTGAGAGTCTTTAGTGGGGACAGTTATGTTCACAAGTAAAACGATAGACGACACAAGTGAAAGTCTTTAGCGGGGACTGTGTGTTCACAAGTGAGACAATAGACGACACAAGTGAGAGTTTTTAGCGGGGACAGTTCTGTTCACAAGTGAAACAATAGACGACACAAGTGAGAGTCTTTAGTGGGGACAGTTATGTTCACAAGTAAAACGATAGACGACACAAGTGAAAGTCTTTAGCGGGGACTGTGTGTTCACAAGTGAGACAATAGACGACACAAGTGAGAGTCTTTAGTGGAGACAGTTATGTTCACAAGTGAGACAACAGAACTGTCTTTAGCGGTGACAGTTATGTTCACAAGTGAAACAACCGACCACACAGGTGAGAGTCTTTAGCGGGGACAGTTCTGTTTACAAGTGAGGCATTAGTCGGCACAGTTTAGACAGCAAATAATGCAATGGTGATGTGTGTATTGTTAAATAATATATAATCTGTCATTATTAGTGAGCAAGTAATTTACAGAACGTCGCTCTGCTCACGCACGCATGAAAGTATCTCTTTAACTTGCTAACTCTCCAGCCTCATGTGCTTTCAATTCCAATGCATCTTCAATGTCTATCCATCCTCGCGGAGATGGACCTCTGCCTCGCTTTCCACAGATTGTACCCTCCATTACAATCTTTTCCAAGCCACCATGACGTTCGATGCGGTGACAATACTTGAGCGTTCCGGACAGGACGGTATTTATGAGCCGGTTCTTGTTGATTTTTAACCTGTGCAGAATGTTTTCTTCTTCTTGATCCATGATATTCTAAGAATCTTTGTGTAACATTTCAATTCAAAAGTTCCAATGTTTTTCATCAGTGACCGAGGGGAAGTCCTGGACTCAAAAACGTAAGTTGCCACAGGAAAAATGCATGATCTCAAGATATATACTTAAACCAATCTGATAGAGCTTTGCCATAGGTTCTTCATGCTGTTTAATCTCTGCATTGCTAATGCGTCTTCTTCTGACTTCTTTCGAGCAGTCGCCACCGTTGTTTAATAAAGAGCCAAAGTATTCGAAAACTGTGACACTTTCTATTGTATTCATTTTCGATTGTACTATGTGGTTGGTGTGCTGTATTTACTGAGGTTGGTTTACAATTTTAGAAGAATTTATCCCCAGCTAATATTACACAGAAACGTCTACAGTACAATGTGAGGCTGGGATTTTATTTTTCTCCCTTTTTTTTTAAAAAACTTTTATTCGACCAGGCAGCCCAGGTTTTCCAATGTACCTCTGTTGAGATTCGAATCTATGATCACTGGTCGACGGGTTGGTGAGCTAGCCGCTGAGCTACCCTGGGATTGTGTGTCAGAAAATATTACTTTTTTTATGTAGTTTGATTTCATTTGAGGTAGTATGAAATAAGCTGCCTATCTGTAATTCCAGAGTTACTTAGGTTACAAGATATGTCAGTGACAGTCGCAAACTTGTTCAAGACATGAAACCAACGTTAAATGAATTAAAAAAGAAATGTCTGAGGGATTCGATGAACCTTGAATTCTAGATAGGCAAAGGCAACAGACAAATGTGTGGACAACTGTTTGTATCATCAGTTATAAGAAACAGTAGAAGATACATTGCTCACTCAGCTCAGAGGAACAGACAGGGAATCAGTCACCAAACAAGCACTGCAAAAAGAAACAAATGAACTGAGAAAACTATGACATGCAAGAGAAACCCTGAGACAAAAGCGGTTGACGGATGCCTCATGCCCTGGATTTCATTCCATCCACAATATAGGCAGGATGGGATTCCATGCACAATATGGGCAGAATTGCATTCCATCCGCAATATGGGCAGGATTGGATTCCATCAACGATAGGGGCAGGATTGGTTTCCATCCACAAAAGGGACAGGATTGGATTCCATCCACAGTATGGACAGGGTTGGATTCCATCTACACTATGGGCAGGGCTGGATTCTATCCACGATATGGGTAGGGTTCGATTCCATCTACGCTATGGGCAGGGTTGGATTCCATCAGCGATATTGGCAGTATTGGATTCCCTCCACGGTATAGGCAGGATTCGATTTCATCTAGGATATGAGCAGGGTTTGATTTTCCCTTCCCCCCCCCCCCTTCCCCCGATATGGGCGGGATTATATTACATCCACGATATTTGCAGGATTGTACAGGATGTAAGGAATTGGAGTAGGACGTATGATTTTAGAATAGAGTCGTGGTGATGATGATGTATCATTATGTTTTTAAACAGGGATTTGTTTACTGTTCTCAAGCACACCAAATATTTCCCTATATATGTGTGTATCATTGCTACAGACACAGAACAGACAGAAAAGAAACAGACATGAGGTGTACAGTGCTTCTCGTGTCGCTGCTGATGCTGCTAACTCTGAGCCAGGCTGAACAGGGGCGTCTCCCAGAAAGGGAGCTTGGGGCAGATAGATTGGAGAAACGGTCTGTGAAATTTGCTCTCAACACAATAGATTCAAGTTTCAAGCATCTTAGCAGCTCATTGAAAGAACAATTAGGCTAAATTCTCAGAACGAGGCTATTAGTTGAATTTTAAACAGACTAACCCAGCGAAGCTTCGTTTTAATGACACAATGTTTAGTTTCGCCTGCAGGCGAGGACAATAAATTAAAATTAAATGTACATTAAAGCATTTTTTTTACTATTCTACATGAACATAAATGAATTATGTGCTTCTGGCGTTTATGTGCAATACATATTTATCTTCTAGTATTTACCTTTTAATATTTACTTTTCAGTAATTGTTTCTTCTTCTTCTCTTCCACCTTGTACCTCATCGAAGTGTTGGTGGGAGATGTAATGTTCGTTGATGAGCTCTGTCAAGAGCACCATTAAGACTGATGTTCATTTCTGTAAGGCTGTTCTTAATGTCATCACTCCATATTTTCCGAGGTCTTCCACTCCCTCTATACCCGTTCTAACGTTTTCGTGTGGCTCGCTGTGGCAGATAGTACTAGGGCATTCTTGTTAGGTGTCTAAACCATTTCATTTGTTGTTCTTTGATGACCTGTAAGACTGGCTTTATTCCTAGTATTCGTCTGATTTCGTGATTTCTTATTCTGCCTTTCCTTGAAACCCATGCAGCTAAGTAATTCATCAAATAATAATAAAAATTGATTAAGACGTCTCATTATTATTTATAGAACCGATGACAAGTCGTGATTAAAAGATAATTATTGCAGTTTGTGGAGCATCGGATGTTTTCATTGACACATTATACAGCCGGGCTAAACACGCGACATTTCATGGGCACCAGAAATTAACAACTTGGACACCTCAATTTCAAACAAATTGTCAAAATGTGTCCCCCACCCCCTTTCTCCCCGGGCTGCACAAACGTGCGCGCACACGCTCACACAATATTTTATTGTCTTTCAGGATTTTTACACACACCCTTCCCCTTGTGCGCCCCAGAAATTGATACGGGTAGGATCGAGCTTTCTCTCTCTCTATCGAGCTAGCCGTCCATCTATCTATCTATCTATCTATCTATCTATCTATCTATCTATCTATCTATCTATCTATCTATCTATCTATCTATCTATCTATCTATCTATCTATCTATCTATCTATCTATCTATCTATCTATCTATCTATCTATCTATCTATCTATCTATCTATCTATCTATCTATCTATCTATCTATCTATCTGTCTGTCTGTCTATCTATCTGTCTGTCTGTCTGTCTGTCTGTCTGTCTGTCTGTCTGTCTGTCTGTCTGTCTGTCTGTCTGTCTGTCTGTCTGTCTGTCTGTCTGTCTGTCTGTCTGTCTGTCTGTCTGTCTGTCTGTCTGTCTGTCTGTCTGTCTGTCTGTCTGTCTGTCTATAACAGGCTGGTGGAGTAGAGTGTTGACCTGTTACAATGTCGGTTTGACTGAAGTGGGATGCTGAAACTGGCATATTTGCTGATTGGAACACTTAGTAAGTGTCCATGGACTCGTCAAGGTGATATAAGTCTAGGTTCGCGAGTTCGGTGGGGGCGGGGGGGGGGGGGTGCTGTGGCAGCCAGCCTGGAGACTAGAAGTCAATACTGTCTGTTTCTGAACCGGACATGGTTCAAACGCCAAAGGTTCACATGGACCTGGTCGAAAATGGTGAAATAATTCACTGGGCTTCGTGTTTTGTTGGTACCTTCATTAGAAAGGCTATTTCATGTCTTCATGTGTATCCTCGCCCACAGTTTTTAATTGTAGGTTGGTTTGGAGTCGAGGGCAAATTATAATTGTTTTTTTTTTTTTTAGTTGAACTGAATAGCGTATGTCGTTTTCAAACACATTGTTAATAGTATATTACTTGCATAGCACGCTGGTTTGCATTTCTTAAAAAACACATAAGTGATCATTATATTCCATTTGTTTAATTCAGATTAGAGCTTAAGATTTGTGCACGTAGTCTGCTGCCGGTGTGGTCAAGTTTTTATAGCATGCGTATGCCAGTCTACGTGTCTCAAGTAGTAAATTAAATGTAATTTTTTTTTTTTTTTTGGGTGGTTTTCATAGGGACCTCAGCACAATGGTTTGCCCAGGAGCCAATATTGCCGTTAAAATGCCCTGGGTCACCAAATTTTTGTAAGCGCTTGGGACAACTTTTTTTTTTGGGGGGGGGGGGGGGGGTTGAGGGGATACATTTTCTGCTTTGTGCTGCTAAGCGTCGCAGGTTACCAGATGATCGGTTTCTGCTCTAGGGCACGCCGGCTTCCCTCGTATGCTGTGATGTTGAGAAGTGGCCAGATATCAGGGCCTCCTTCAATCCATTCGTCCCCTACCTCCTGGTGTTTCTTCTTTATGTTGTACGCTTTTGTTTCTCGCATCATTTTATTAATTCTCATTAAATGGCCAAACAATTGATGTCTTTGTTTCTCAATTCGTATTTTTCTTCTGCTCATTTCGTTTGTTTGAACAAATTATTAATGTAACAGGCTGGTGACAGAAGGTAGATTTCTGGCCTGTTTATTTTAGTTTAACAACCTATAGCTGCTGGCACTGGCCAGGTGGGTCAGTGGAACTCTTCAGTATTGTCCAGCACGTCACGTGAGTCGTGGAAGGTGATAAAAGGCCTGATTCTGTTAACAGTTTCCCTTTCCAGCGATAGCGGTAACAGAGGCTAGAAGCCCTTCCGATTTGTCGCCCAAACCGTACACGGTTAAAGCGCAAATTAGGTTCAGACTGCATAACGGTACTACCTGGTCGTTGGTCTGCTAGTAGTTGTCAGTATTTTGTTATTCATTGATTAACTAGTTGCTTGGTTAGTTCTACTGGTCTGCTTATGTACGTTCAGTTAGTTCTTTAGTATATTTAGTTTTTGGAGTGTTGTCAAGAATTATTGTTATGTCATCAACAAATAAAGTTTCTGTATTCGTCAACTTACATTCGTGTTATTTTAGTTAGTATGTCTAGGTTTTACTGTTAAACTATATTAGACCCCACACAGAAGATTTGCTGCCAGGGCGAGATACTTTGATTTTACCCCCGCCTAAACGAACTTTCTTTTTCTCTTTTCTTTTCTTGCTACTGAGGCAGCTTACGGTTGGGTTTAGCTCGCCACGCGACATTGTTGAGAGCTCTTGTAGGTTCGGAGTCGAGATTTTAAGGAGTAGATTTCCATATTATCCTTAGTTATCTCTTCTCTTTTCCCTTCATCACAAGTTAATCCCCTCCTCTGCATTTGCCTCTAGTACAAGTGGCGTCGTCGACAGGATTAGGTGGCCAGTATTTGTTTTGTGCGTTGTCTAGATAGTCGTCCAGTTTGGCGTAGGGTTAGGTTAGGTTGCTTTTGGAATAGTCTGTGCTAGGGTTTGTCTTGTGGTATCGCTAGTGGAGACCAGGTAGATACCCAACATCCGTGCAGTGCTGTACCTGGAGGATTCCCTTTGACGTGTGAGGGAATAGCTGAATCATGAGTCAGCGTTCAACACGGTCTGGTGCCAGAGAGGGGCAGGAAGAACCCCCATCTCTTACATTGGGAACCAATGATTCCCACCCAGTGTACGCTCCCAGTCATGAGCTCGCTGAGACAGTAAGGTATGTTGTGTTACCTACTCGCCGCAACATCAGGACATTTGGCAGTCCAGGTGGTCCATCAATTGAAGAGTATTTAAGGGAGGTGAAGGCTGTCTGGAGAGCGTGCGCAGTGGGGACAGCAGACAAGCTTGATGTCGTTTTAGACAGCATCACCCCTACTGTGCGACGGGAGGTAAAACTCCATTGTTCAGATGATGACCCAGAGGCCATGCTGGAGGCAATGTTGAAAATCTATGGGGAACACAAATCCCTCCAAGAGCAGATGGCAGTTTTCTATACAACAAAGCAGGGAAGCAAGGAGTCTGTGATGGAATTTTCACACAGGCTCCATGCTGCATTTGAAGCCATAACAGATGCACAGTCAAGTGGCGGTGTGACTGTCATGACCCAGCAGGTCCTGAGGGATCAGTTCATTGCTGAGCTGCGCAATGAGCTGACCAAGCGCATGTTAAAAGAGCGAGTACTCCAAGAACCTTCGCTGACATTTTTGGCTGCTAGGGACTATGCCCTTAGGTGGGCGAATATAAATAATGAACTTCACCTGCAGTCCCGAGGTAGAGACATTAATTGTGCCGTGGTTAGTCAGACAGAGCCCAGTGTATCAGGCCCATCAACTAGAGCGCTGGAAGACAAGATTGACTCGTTGTCTAAAGAACTGTCGCTGTTGCGGGCACATGTCGCTGGCACGAGGTACGACACAAGACCCAGGCAGAGAGTTATCCGTTGTGCCAGATGTGGTGGTCTAGGCCATTTGCAAAGCCGGTGCAGACAGGCAATAAACTAGACCCCGCTATGACTAGGAGTCAGGTTGCAGCCGGGGAGCGTGTTGGCTCACAGGTGAAATTAATAGGCGGTAGACCAGAGTGTAATGTGACTATACGCAACAGATCTGTTAGGTGTATTTTAGACACAGGTTCACAAGTGTCGACCATCTCTGAAACATGCTTTAACGAACTGTTTAGCGGAGTCCAGTTAGAAGTAGAGAATTTTGTCAAGTTAACTGCAGCTAATGGTACTAACATTCCATATTTAGGCTACCTGATCTGTAATGTAAAAATAGGTTCCACTTATATTAAAAATTGTGGTGTATATGTGGTTAAAGATTGTAGAAATAAAATGGTTCCTGGAATTATCGGCACTAATATTTTAGCAGCTGTGCCTGATCTGTGTAGATATTTAAAGTTAAAAGATTGTAAACCGGTTGATCCACAACAAGAAGTCAGCCAGGTTAAAGTGTGGGTTGTGGGAGGCAGCAAGATCCATGTGCCTGCCCATTCAATGGTAGTACTTCAAGTGAAAGGTAGAGTAGGGATGACTGTAGATAGAAATGTCCTTTTCGAACCGGCCAGGGACTTGGAGCACAAGGGTTTGATTTTGTCCCACACTGTTACTGTACTGCGACACGGTGTATGCCTAGTCCAGGCCATCAACATGGGGGACGAAGACTTGTTCTTGGCAAAAGGCACCCAGGTCGGTGCGATTTCAGATGCTACAGTAGACTTAAGCAAGCATTTCAAAGTAGTTGGTGCCCAAGAAGTCCAAATTTTGTCATCACCAGTTAGGGGGCATGATGAACCAACCAAATGTCCCATTGACCTGAGTAATTTTGAGGGTAGCGATAGTGAGAGACAGCAGCTAGAGGCATTGATATTAAAGTATGACAGTCTATTTGCCAAAGATGACTGCGACATTGGGTACACTGACAGGGTCACCCATAATATTTCTTTATCAGATGATACCCCTGTTAAACAACCATATCGGCGGATTCCACCAGCGTTTTACAGGGAAGTACAGGACCATTTACAAGGGTTGTTAGAGAAACAAATTATTAGAGAAAGTTCCAGCCCTTGGGCATCCCCTATTGTGTTAGTAAGAAAGAAAGATGGTACCCTTAGATTGTGTGTTGACTATAGGTCCTTAAATAGCAAAACAAAAAAGGATGCTTATCCACTTCCCCGGGTTGATGAATATCTTGATGCCTTGGGGGGAGCAAAACTGTTTAGCTCTTTAGATTTAGCAAGTGGGTATTATCAAGTCGCCATGGCACCAGAGGATAGAGAGAAAACAGCTTTTACCACACCATTCGGTTTGTTTGAATATAATCGAATGCCGATGGGTCTTGCAAACTCAGCGAGTACCTTCCAACGGCTTATGCAGTGTACGATGCATGACCTTTTTTTCAATGTTCTGCTTGTATATCTTGATGATATTTTAATATTTTTCAGGTGATTTTAAGGATCATATTATAAGGTTAGAGAGGGTGTTTAACAGATTGTCCTCACTGGGTCTTAAGTTGAATCCAAATAAATGTAATTTTTGTAAACCTAAGATAGAATTTTTAGGACATACCATTTCGGCTGAGGGGATTGGAGCTGTAGAAGAGAAAATAGCAGCCATCCAGCAAGCACCCATTCCGAGAACCCAGACTGAATTAAGAGCTTTCCTAGGCCTTGCAAGCTATTACAGGAGGTTTGTTCCAAAATTTTCCACAGTTGCACGCCCATTGCATGAACTGGTTGCCCAGTTAAATTTACAGGTTGACAAGCATAAGAAGAAAAAGAACCCTATTGGCGAGTTGTGGTCTCCTGAATGTGATGATGCATTTAACCAGCTAAAAGGGGCACTAACATCTACGCCGCTGCTGGGCTTTCCAGATTTTTCCCAACCCTTTATTTTAGAAGTTGATGCCTCATACCAGGGTTTAGGGGCAGTGTTATCACAGATTCAAGGAGATGCAAAAAAAGTTTTAGCTTATGCTAGCCGAACCTTACGTCCCTCCGAGCGTAATGCTAAGAGTAGTCTAAAACTTGAACTTTTAAGTCTGAAGTGGGCGATGACGGAGAAATTTAGAAGTTACCTCTTAGGTTCTCAAGTCGAAGTTTATACTGATAATATGGGTTTGTCATTATGGAAGAAGGCAAGCTTGGGTGCTATAGAGCAAAGATGGTTAGCACAAATGTCTGTTTTTAACTACAAAATTCAACATAAACCTGGTCGAGCCAACGGAAATGCTGATTATTTGTCACGCTATCCGATTGGTGAACCAGAAGATTCGGATGAGGGAGGTGATGTTTCTATAAACCATGTTGCTTCATCACCGATTCCTCCAGAGTTAGGTTTGAGATCTTTAGATAGAGAAGCTAATTTGAATGTAATTGAAGTTATTCCAGATGGAATTTCTGATGTAAACCTTAACATAAATCATAATGATTGCTCATCACTACCATCTTATTCTATGGTTGAGTTAGTCAAATTGCAAGAAGAAGATACAAATATTAGCAGAGTTATGGAAATAATCCTTAACAGTGTGAGAGTGTCCAAGGGAGAGATAAGGAAGTTACCACTTAGTGTTAAAAAAGCTGCTTAGGCAGCGCAAAAGATTACATATTGTAAAAAAATTGTTGTATAGAAGAATTAAGGGGCATAGTGGTGCAGATGTTTTGCAGCTTGTAATACCAGATGCTTTGAAGCAAAGAGTTTTAGAATCTGTCCACAGTGCTGGTCACCAGGGTAGAGATAGGATGTTGCATATTCTTAAAGACAGATGTTTTTGGGTTGGTATTACCGACGATGTAGAGAAGTTTTGTAAACGATGTGCTAGATGTAACATTGCTAAACCACCTCACATAAAAATACAAGGTCCCACTGGTAACTTGTTAGCATCAAAACCATTTGAGATTGTTGCAATTGATTTTACCCTACTTGAAAAAGACACCAAGGGGTTTGAAAATGTTTTAGTAATTACTGATGTTTTTAGTAAATTCACCATTGCTGTTCCTACCAGGGATCAGAAGGCATCAACAGTTGCCAAGGCACTTGTTGAAAAGTGGTTTTTGTATTTTGGGGTGCCGCAGAGATTGCACTCTGATCAAGGCAGAAATTTTGAATCTACTATTATTTCACAGCTGTGTCGAATGTATGATATTAAAAAAAGTCACACAACGGCATACAATCCAAAAGGTAATGGCCAGTGTGAAAGATTTAACCGCACTTTGCATGATTTGCTGAGACCACTAGCGGCCAGTGAGAAAAGGAGATGGTCCGACCATTTAGCTGAAGTCCTGTTAGCGTATAATTCGACACCTCACGCATCAACAGGGTACTCTCCATATTATTTAGTGTTTGGTAAGGAGCCTAATTTGCCCATTGATTTTATGCTTAGTTTAACAACTGATGAGGGTGGAACAGAGAGTGTAGATGGGTGGTTGCAAGAACATTTGGCACGCTTGCATGAAGCTCACTGTAAGGCAAACGCTCATCTCAAGCAGGCGGCAGCTGTTAGAAAAGATAGATGTGACAAGTTTGCCCATGGCATACCACTACAGGTGGGTGAAGTGGTTAGAAAGAGACTACACTATAATGAGAGGGCAAAAATCAAAGATATGTGGTCTGTAGAGAAATATGTAGTGACTCGGGCACCAGCAATGTCTGGGGGCCCTTATGTAATAAAGAAAATTGGTGTAGAAGCTCCAGTGATCAGAGTAGCTGGTCATGAGTTAAAGCGCTGTGAAGAAGATGCTGCTGAAGAGATACCTGTGACACTTGGATTGCCTGAGCATCCTGTGGTCACAGCCGATGAAGATTCACAGTCAGAGTCAGGATGGTATATTTTCCAACCAGGGGATTTAGGTGTTCGGCGTTCAAGTAGAGCTCGCCACTCTGAGAACAGGCGGAAGTGGGGTGAGGATTTTATATATTTGTAGTTGCATTTTTGTAAAAATGAGTTGAATAGAGGTAAAGAGGAGGTGTTGAATTACTGAACTTGTTTTGGGACTCCCATATTTTCATGATTTTTCAATTATTTACAATATTGATGTAATTTTTCTGTGTATGTCCATTGTACGATTTTTTGTTTGCTTTGATTTCAGTGGCATCCACTGATGTACTATACATTTTTTTGTTTTGACTTCAGTGACATCCACTGATGCATTTTTAATTGCATATTGATAATGTTGCAGATGTATTGTGCAAATGTATACTAGGTCATGGAATTTTTGCCATTGGTTATGACCCCTAATTTGGTGGGATGTAGGATAGTTCAGAGGGTTCAATAGGCAGTGATCTATTTTTATTACTTGGTTGTCGGGACGTCAACAGATTTAGTATGGGAATGTGTAACAGGCTGGTGACAGAAGGTAGATTTCTGGCCTGTTTATTTTAGTTTAACAACCTATAGCTGCTGGCACTGGCCAGGTGGGTCAGTGGAACTCTTCAGTATTGTCCAGCACGTCACGTGAGTCGTGGAAGGTGATAAAAGGCCTGATTCTGTTAACAGTTTCCCTTTCCAGCGATAGCGGTAACAGAGGCTAGAAGCCCTTCCGATTTGTCGCCCAAACCGTACACGGTTAAAGCGCAAATTAGGTTCAGACTGCATAACGGTACTACCTGGTCGTTGGTCTGCTAGTAGTTGTCAGTATTTTGTTATTCATTGATTAACTAGTTGCTTGGTTAGTTCTACTGGTCTGCTTATGTACGTTCAGTTAGTTCTTTAGTATATTTAGTTTTTGGAGTGTTGTCAAGAATTATTGTTATGTCATCAACAAATAAAGTTTCTGTATTCGTCAACTTACATTCGTGTTATTTTAGTTAGTATGTCTAGGTTTTACTGTTAAACTATATTAGACCCCACACAGAAGATTTGCTGCCAGGGTGAGATACTTTGATTTTACCCCCGCCTAAACGAACTTTCTTTTTCTCTTTTCTTTTCTTGCTACTGAGGCAGCTTACGGTTGGGTTTAGCTCGCCACGCGACATTGTTGAGAGCTCTTGTAGGTTCGGAGTCGAGATTTTAAGGAGTAGATTTCCATATTATCCTTAGTTATCTCTTCTCTTTCCCTTCATCACAAGTTATCCCCTCCTCTGCATTTGCCTCTAGTATGCCGGTGTTGGTGGCTTCCTGGTTGATTTGATTATTCTCTTCTTCCGTTGAAAAGAGTCTGTTCCGCAGGTTGTTTTTCACTTGCACCTTCCTTGGCTAGTTTTTCGTTGCTTTTGTTTTTGGGATCTCCACAGTGGGATGGTATTCATTGTATAGTTACCTGGCACTTGTTGCCTAGTTTCGGGAGAGGTTTCTGTATACCAGATAACTTTTCCATATTAGAGTGCCTGAAGAACCGCTCTAGCCTCTGTCAGGAGTACCACGGGTTGTGAAATATGACATATATTTAGAAATTTCTCTCCTGCAATTTTTTTTTTTTCTGCTATCTATAGTTGTGACATTGCTTTTCTCTTGGTATTTTGGCTGTAAATCGGTATTTTGGATATTCAATGTATACTCCTTCTCCTCCATTTCTGCTATCTTTCTGTGCTGTCCTATCCGTGTAGACACCAACCCCCCCCCCCACACACCCCCCCTCCCAACCACCTGTGGGTATTCATCATCGAGTAGACTGAGGGTGACTGATTTAGGTTGCAACTGTTTTATTCTTCCTTGTCAATATTTCTTTCACTTCTGTCTGTATGTGTGTTTTTCAATGAATTTAATTATAGGCGTTGTTCCAATAGCTCTTGTAATTTTCTTCTTTTATTCCCCCTCTCCCTGTTCACTGTCTTTCTCAGACATCTAATTTTATTTCGTGTTCTGTAGCCAGTGTTCAAGTCTGACAGTGACAATATACCCTTGACATGAAGACTGTATTTATAATTGGTTTTGTTTATCTCTACTGGGATAGCCACCTTCTTCAAAACTGATACGTGCCGTTGTTGGTTTGTTGGGTTCTTGTTTCAAGCTTCTGCAATCCTATGTACACATGCCCCAAGTATGTAAAGTGTTGAACATGCTTTAAACTTCCATCTTTTATCTTTATGTCCATTATGTCTGAGGATGCAGTCACATAGTTGGCTTACATGGTTCTGTAGGTGATTAACTTGATTGTGGAACAGACGTCGGTCGTTGAAATCTTCATGTTCATTCCCAACTGGTGACGTTTTGTTGATATTGTCCATGAATCTCCTGCCTGCTCTGTATGATTGATAAGCCAAAGAAGTTCACTGTCTGTGACGTCCTATTTCTATGCGCATTGTTTGTGTTAGTTGTTACAGTTCACAGTGCCCGCCTTCTTGATGGGTGTACGTTTATATGTTTGTTGTGCATACTTGTGTTTCTGTAACAGACGGAAAATATAAACAAAGATCAGACGTGCAAGCTTGACAAGGGCGAACTGAGTGCAGCCCCTTGTGCAACCAAGAATATACTTTACTACTGGCTTCAAGTGCAGCCCCGTGTGCAACCAAGAATATACTTTACTACTGGCTTCAAGTGCAGCCCCGTGTGCAACCAAGAATATACTTTACTACTGGCTTCAAGTGCAGCCCCTTGTGCAACCAAGAATATACTTTACTACTGGCTTCAAGTGCAGCCCCTTGTGCAACCAAGAATATACTTTACTACTGGCTTCAAGTGCAGCCAGAGACACGACATCTAAAAGAGATTCTTTTGTTTGCATCCGATAAAGTCGTGTACCAAACCAAACACAGAGAGCCGATTCTTGAGGATTTGTGGGGGGTGGGGGGGGGGTTTAATTTCACAGAACAATTCTTGAAATTAGAACAACAAAATATAATGATTGTGAAGGAAAGTACGGAAGAGTCCTGATTGAAACATCAATCAAACTTATTTTACATATAATATTGTTATTTGATCACGTGACCATTGGGCTGTTTACACTTAGCAACTTTATACATTGTGTGCCAGGTTGTCATTTGCACTACGCTCTACCAGATTGGCTTTCCTGAGCCATTATTGCGTATCTGTGTGTGTGCGTGCGTGCGTGCGTCTGTCTGTCTATCTGTATATGTGTGTGCTGATTTATTTTACAATCCTGAAAACCAGTAGTACTCCCAACAAGGAAAGAGAGATCATTCATGGACCTATACTTATGCTTTATAATTCCATCGGCAACTGGCAACTGACCAAGTGATAAACGATGCACTGATCAAAATGTTGGATGACATTAACATTGATGGAGATATCTCAGAATTATTAAAAATATTTTTTGGGAACAAGTAGCAATATTTAAAATAGTAAAAAAGTGGGTAGTCATAAACAAATGAAACAAGGATGTGTAAATCGCCAAGTTATTCTTTCTATTAGCGAAATAATTTTGAGAGAAATCAGAGACATACCAAGATAACAAGCTGGTGGCTATAATATAAACAACCTACTTTATGCGGATGGTACAGAACTAATTGATAGCTGAAAAAACCAAAAGGTCTGTAGCAACTTTTGGACATTCTAGTAATGCAAAGTGCAAGAAAAGATCTTTGCTTTATGATCAAGAAGACAGAAACTGCGATTATAACAACAAAATGTGAATTTATAATACAAGAGAAAGTGTTTAAGTAGAACAAGTTGAAATATTTGGGGACAATTATAACATCTGATGGAAGATGTCACATAAAGATTAGAAGCAGGATGTGCTTGGAAAAGGTGGCATTTCAGAATTTGAAAAATAATTTATGCAACAGTTCTCTCTCCTTAAACGTTTACACTCACACACACACACACACACACACACACACACACACACACACAAACACGCACACACAAACACGCACGCACACACATACACACACACACATACAAATACAGAGAGAGATAAAGAGAGAGAGAGAGAGAGAGAGAGAGAGAGAGAGAGAGAGAGAGAGAGAGAGAGAGAGAGAGAGAGAACTAAACTGTTATATTGAACCACTGCTGCTGTATATTTATCAATCCTGGAATGTAAATGAGCAAATGAAGAAGAATTTTTAAGCAATGGAAGATGTGGTTTCTGAGACACGGCGTGTACCATGGATAGACAGAGCCACTAACAACCACAGTCTGAGACACGGCGTGTACCATGGATAGAGAAAGCCACTAACAACCACAGTCTGAGACACGGCGTGTACCATGGATAGAGAAAGCCACTAACAACCAGTCTGAGACACGGCGTGTACCATGGATAGAGAAAGCCACTAACAACCACAGTCTGAGACACGGCGTGTACCATGGACAGAGAGAGCCACTAACAACCACAGTCTGAGACACGGCGTGTACCATGTACAGACAGAGCCACTTACAACCACAGTCTGAGACACGGCGAATGAAATTAACAAACTATCTTCTACTAAAAGAAAGGGACAGTAAGTGCTCTTTGTTGATGTGTTAAGAAGACAGGTGTCGGAGAATATCTTCATGACTGGAAACATCAACAGTAGAAGAGTCAGATCAAGATTGACGGTGTGACGCGATGGCCATGGGAGGACAAAAGCAAGAGATTGACCAACAGTAGTATATAATCAAGAAAAGAGATAGAGTGTGTTTTCAAGCCCAGAAAGCAGCAGAAAACAGACCGTGCAGCCACTAAAAAGAGCCCATTAACTACGCCGCCATTTTTACTGACAGCTCACCAAACGCTCGCCAGACCTGATAGCAGAAGCCAGTCATGATTCTAGGCCACCCCAGGCTATAATGGCAGTCCTTTTTAGGGCTGCCAGACCCACTTCCAAAAAAAAAACTGGAAACAGCCCGCTAAGCCTGACCGCGCAGACATGATGTCGCATCAAAAAATCAAACTTAGGCAAAAATGATCGCCACAAAGAAACAAACTAAAAAGAAACCGTCCTCGATAAAGTAGGCGTTCAGGTGGCTTAAAGAGGAAAAATCTTTACATTTTTGTTTTCTTTTTTTCCAAGTTCCAAGAGTGTGTTTTACTGTGGAGATACCAGCTGACTAATTTATCTGTTGCAATATTATGTTGAGAGTGCCAGAAACATGATCACAGAACTGTCATCTCAGAAGTTACTGTAGACATTGACCGAGTCGATGTACAAGTTGATGGCATCGTACAAAAGTTTGTATTGTGTCTGAAACAGAAACATGGACAGGCTTTGTTTAAATGGTGATTTTTAACAGTTGCTGTTGTATTTACACTAATTACGTGATTTTACTTTTAACAATTGCTGTTGTATTTACACTAGTTACGTGATTTTACTTTTAACAGTTTCTGTTGTATTTACACTAGTTACGTGATTTTACTTTTAACATAAGAACAGTAACTCTGAAAAGAAAATTCAAATATATTTTTTAATAAGTTTTAAATAAGCTCTTAGGGTGTTTGCTCTCGTTTGTTTGTTGTTCTTGTTTAAAGTTGAATGTTATACTGTTTCTATATATGCTGTCAAGCGAAAGTTTTACACACATAGCTTTTTGTGGTTAACAATGCAACGAAGTGTGAAAATCTTCCTAAAATCTGTTGTGCTTTACTGATAATTTATTTAGGTACTTCAGGAACCTCACCGGTCCACGGAGATCAGGCTTGAGTTAGAAGTAGAATATAGCAATTATGGGTTTACATCAGTATGCCATGATGTTGACCCGTCGACTAAACTAAACTGATAATTTTAAATATTAAAATCAATATACCTGAACATTTTAAGAAAAATACTTTCAAGGAAGTAATCAATACATATTGTCTCCAAGTAAAAATTTACCATCAAACGATTGCCTTTCACGCCAGGCGTGGGGCGAGGATGCAGGCTAAACTAACAATATATCATAATACGTGTCTTTTATTGTCAAAAGTATAAACTATTGTTTCTATACAATTTATTCATTTGTTAAATATATATACCTATACAATTATGTGGTTTACTGTCAAAAGCACTTCATGCTTTTATTAGTTGTCATATAAAATTGTGAAGCAGGTCATGTGCCTATTAAATTATATTTAAACTACTTTTGTCCATTTGGTGCTTTAAATGTGTGATGCGGCTGAAATAATAGCTGATTTTAATGTTGATTTTTCTAATACTGCCTAACAAAAAGAAACGGAACATTTAAGATGATGTAATCTAAAGTGAAGCTTGTGGATCGAACAATGTGAAATAACCGGAAGTGTTGACCCAATCAACAATTTCATGTGTGGACGCCATCTTCCTTCCGCAGCTAGTCAAGTGGCAATAACTCTTATCAGTCTTACAGGAATCGCGGAAACATTTTTTGAATACAAAACTCACTGACCATAATTTTTAATGTGTGAGTTTTTTTGTTTTGGTTTTTTGGGTCACATTTCTCAAGCAAATTAATTTGACAATTATATGGCGTGTATGGCTTCCTAACTACAGAACAACGACTTAACATCAATAGGCGTTTATAAACTGGCCAGTTACAAAGTGGGGTGGCCCTAAAATGTGGTGTGATCAGAAGTACTATTAGTCGCTTTAAAAGCGATTTCAAGACACTGGCTCAGTGGCGAACCGGCTGCACGGTGGATGATGATGAGCCAAAACACTACCAAAGACCGCTTCATCCAGCTCCGTCATTTTAGGAATCGATTTGCATCTGAGTCGTCCACAATCCAGTCAATGCTAGCAGCTCTTAGTCTACAGTCCAGTCAATGCCAGCAGCTCGTCGTCCACAGTCCAGTCAATGCCACATTCTCGTCGTCCACAGTCCAGTGAATGCCACATTCTCGTCGTCTACAGTCCAGTCAATGCCAGATTCTCGTCGTCCACAGTCCAGTCAATGTCACATTCTCGTCGTCTACAGTCCAGTCAATGCCACATTCTCGTCGTCTACAGTCCAGTCAATGCCACATTCTCGTCGTCTACAGTCCAGTCAATGCCACATTCTCGTCGTCTACAGTTCAGTCAATGCCACATTCTCGTCGTCTACAGTCCAGTCAATACCAGATTCTTGTTGTCTACAGTCCAGTCAATACCAGATTCTCGTCGTCCACAGTCCAGTGAATGCCAGATTCTTGTTGTCTACAGTCCAGTCAATGCCAGCAGTTCGTCGTCCACAGTCCAGTCAATGCCAGCAGTTCGTCGTCCACAGTCCAGTCAATGTCAGCAGCTCGTCGTCTACAGTCCAGTCAATGCCAGATTCTTGTTGTCTACAGTCCAGTCAATGCCAGCAGCTCGTCGTCTACAGTCCAGTCAATGCCAGCAGCTCGTCGTCCACAGTCCAGTCAATGTCACCTGCTTGTCGTCTACAGTCCAGTCAATGCCAGCAGTTCGTCGTCCACAGTCCAGTCAATGCCAGCAGCTCGTCGTCTACAGTCCAGTCAATGCCAGATTCTTGTTGTCTACAGTCCAGTCAATGCCAGCAGCTCGTCGTCTACAGTCCAGTCAATGCCAGCAGTTCGTCGTCCACAGTCCAGTCAATGCCAGCAGCTCGTCGTCCACAGTCCAGTCAATGCCACATTCTCGTCGTCTACAGTCCAGTCAATGCCAGATTCTCGTCGTCTACAGTCCAGTCAATGCCACATTCTCGTCGTCCACAGTCCAGTCAATGCCACATTCTCGTCGTCCACAGTCCAGTCAATGCCATCAGCTCGTCTCCCACAGTCCAGTCAATGCCAGCAGCTCGTCGTCTACAGTCCAGTCAATGCCAGATTCTCGTCGTCTACAGTCCAGTCAATGCCAACAGCTTGTCGTCTACAGTCGAGTCAATGCCAGCAGCTCGTCGTCTACAGTCCAGTCAATGCCAGATTCTCTTCGTCTACAGTCCAGTCAATGCCAGCAGCTCGTCGTCTACAGTCCAGTCAATGCCAGATTCTCGTCGTCTACAGTCCAGTCAATGCCAGATTATCGTCGTCCACAGTCCAGTCAATGCCAGATTCTCGTCGTCTACAGTCCAGTCAATGCCACATTCTCGTCGTCTACAGTCCAGTCAATACCAGATTCTCGTCGTCTACAGTCCAGTCAATGCCAGATTATCGTCGTCTACAGCCCAGTCAATGCCAGCAGCTCGTCGTCTACAGTCCAGTCAATGCCAGCAGCTCGTCGTCTACAGTCCAGTCAATGCCAAATTCTCGTCGTCTACAGTCCAGTCAATGCCAGCAGCTCGTCGTCCACAGTCCAGTCAATACCAGATTCTTGTTGTCTACAGTCCAGTCAATGCCAGATTCTCGTCGTCTACAGTCCAGTCAATACCAGATTCTTGTTGTCTACAGTCCAGTCAATGCCAGCAGTTCGTCGTCCACAGTCCAGTCAATGCCAGCAGCTCGTCGTCTACAGTCCAGTCAATGCCAGCAGCTCGTCGTCTACACTCCAGTCAATGCCAGCAGTTCGTCGTCCACAGTCCAGTCAATGCCAGCAGCTCGTCGTCTACAGTCCAGTCAATGCCAGATTCTTGTTGTCTACAGTCCAGTCAATGCCAGCAGCTCGTCGTCTACAGTCCAGTCAATGCCAGCAGCTCGTCGTCCACAGTCCAGTCAATGCCAGATTCTTGTTGTCTACAGTCCAGTCAATGCCAGCAGCTCGTCGTCTACAGTCCAGTCAATGCCAGCAGCTTGTCGTCTACAGTCCAATCAATGCCAGATTCTTGTCGTCTACAGTCAAGTCAATGCCAGCAGCTTGTCGTCTACAGTCCAGTCAATGCCAGCAGCTCGTCGTCTACAGTCCAGTCAATGCCAGATTCTTGTCGTCTACAGTCCAGTCAATGCCAGATTCTTGTCGTCTACAGTCCAGTCAATGCCAGATTCTAGTCGTCTACAGTCCAGACAATGCCAGCAGCTCGTCGTCCACAGTCCAGTTAATGCCAGCAGTTCGTCGTCCACAGTCCAGTCAATGATAGCAGCTCGTCGTCCACAGTCCAGTCAATGCCAGCAGCTCGTCGTCTACAGTCCAGTCAATGCCAGATTCTTGTCGTCTACAGTCCAGTCAATGCCAGATTCTCGTCGTCTACAGTCCAGTCAATGCCAGCAGTTCGTCGTCCACAGTCCAGTCAATGCCAGCAGTTAGTTGTATTTTAGTTCAAACGATCAGGACTCGATCTGATGACTCTGGTCTTTGGGTTCCAAGATCTTGCAGGGATCCTGTTCTTACCGATCAGCATGGCCAGAATAGATTGCAGTAGACAAACCAACATCGTAAACGGACCGTTGAAAATGACTGGAGAAGGATTTGGTTTAGTGATGATCATTCTTTGTGCTCCAGAGTCACGACAGACCGAGAAACATTTGCCGTAGGGTCATTAGGGCTACGCCCAGAACTGCGTACGTGAGATTCTTCCACCTGGTAGTAGTGGTGGTGTTCTCATGTGAGGAGCTAACAGCTTTGTGGGAAGACGTGACCTGTTGCAAAGTAAAGGAGGTTTAACAGCACAACGACACGTTGCTGACATTCTCCTTCTCCACGCCCATCCAAGTCTGGCTGACAAGGATTGATACAAAATAATTCTAAATCTCATGTGGTACAACTCTCCATCTAGTTCCACGCTGACAACAACATCCAGAGCATACCGGGACCATTCATGTCCTTAGACATGAACTTCTTAGAAAATATGAGATAAACTCGACGAACAAGTGTGTCACTGAGGCGTTTCTCCAACCAATGTCCAACAGTTGTCTCTTGCACTCTAAGAAGTATGCGTGTGAAGCCATCCCACAACAACAGATCCAACAGCTAATCAGGTCAATGAAAGGCCGTTATCAAAGAGAGGCCAGAGAAGCCCATACAGCAAACCGAAACAGTGATTCCATTTGCAAAGAATAAAAGTGTCAACCAAAGGTAATGAACACTACTGCATCATCGCTAAAGTCACAATTGTTTGCTTTTAAATCATGACTGAAACATTCATTCCGTAAAAAAAAAAAAAAAACATTGTCGTTCAAATTTCAATTTGGCTGTAAATTAAATTATAACTGCATTAGCCTTGCATTTCTTCTTTGTAGATTATATATCTATATATATATGAATCTCAGTCGATTCATGTGAATCTAGAGTCACTTCCAGTACACCTAGTGATATCCTATAAACAACATCACACACCACAAAGGGTTTAGAGACTATAAACCGCCTGTTAGAAAGGGCTATCAAACGAGGACACTCGTGCAGAAACTGGTTGCCGGGTAAGGAAAGAAGATCTACCAATCAGTTCCTGGTGGGTACATTGAGACTGGAGAAATTAAGCTGGAGTGAAGAAAGATCTACCAATCAGTTCCTGGTGGGTACATTGAGAGTGGAGAAATTAAGCTGGAGTGAAGAAAGAAGATCTGCAAGAGACATTGAGCTGACTGCTGCATTGGAGGTCGGAGCATGAATTGGAAGACCTGATGTGTTAAGATGTCGATATGGAAACAAGAAACAAGTAATCAGTGAGTCACGTTATTAATCTCTCGTGTTAATAGTCTTACAACAGTTTTTCTATGATCGAGAAAACAAACTTCAGGGCTTACCAAAGTGGGGATGACTTGTGGTCTTATAGCCTTGATGGCTCCAACCACCAAGGGAATGGTCAGCCGCTGGTCACTGTCTATTCTGTCTAGCAGGAGGGACAATATACATACCAGGCCACAGTAATCTGCTCCGTTCCTGGATTTAAGTAATTTATTTCAGTACATACAACAAAAATTAATAGACATAAAATTTGCACTATTTTATAGAGCCAGGTAAGTATACTTGTGTGGCACTTGGCTTAGATGATGACCACAATATAAAGGCACTATTTTATAAAACCAGGTAAGTATATATGTGTGGTTTTTGACTTAGAAGTGGGTGAAATCGTTGCAATATGCAATATTCAACATTTACCAGGGTTCGATTACTGCGTTGTGCGGTTTAGAAAAAAAGCCGCTCTAGTGGGTTATTTAACAGCGGTACGAAAATTACACAGCGGAAGTGATTGGAGCCTTACAACGTAGTATGTCCATAGTTAGTTGTGGACACATTGCAGTCAACCGTTATGGAGACGGCAACATGTGTAACCATTTCCAAGGAAATACAGAGAATATTTTATTGATTTTCCGAGACCATACTAGAAAATATGAATAAATTGTGCTCATTACAAATTTATAGGGATCTAAGATAATCGTCTTCTTCAAAACCCTAACGCGGAGCAAAAATTGAAGATAGTTACTAGACAACTTTTTACTTATTTTAAAGGTGTTGGTCTCATTTTGTGTGCGTATATGCGCGCGTTCGTGCGTGTGTATGTGTGTAATTTTTTTTTTCCTGCGCTGTTTCAACATACATTAGTCTGCATTGTTAAGCTGCTAATTGATGTTGAATTAATGGGTTAAATTAAGAATCGACATTACAGCCCTCCGGACACCCCAATAGCAGCAAGCGAAGAGTTACAATTCCGATGGTGAAAGTAAATGTCTAACTATATATCCGTCTCGCCTTTCCCTGTGTGTTGAGCGTCGGTCAGATCTCCTTCTATTTCCTCGCAGTACCATTCTCCTCAGGTCGTAAAGATCTATCTGTTCCTCGGCTCTGTTCACTCGCTTCCAAAGGGCCCTCGCAACATCCAGCTTTTTATTCATTGGTTCACCAATAAGTAGTGCAGAACCGGTCAATCTATCTGCCTGCTCATATCCCAACACACTGGCATACCTTGAGAAAATATCCAAAGGATGCTAACTGGCCGGGACCTCTGAAGTGATGCTTGCCACTCTGCAAGGAGCATGCCTGTCTTCACATTTTTCAGCATGCTCAGTGAGTCAGTTACAATGACGACATTTGTGTACAGCTGATTCTCAAGCCAGCGGAAGGCAGCAGTTACTGCCTCCAACTTCATTCTCAAATTAGACGTTGTGATATCATATGCCACTGCTAATTCTGAATAGTAATTTCAAGCAACACATTACCGATTTGCCACCCCCCCCCCCCCCATCCCCACCGCCATCCCAACCCCCACCCCACCCCCGCCCCCCAACTCAGTAAAAATGAACCTTTCTGTTAAAATACATTGTAATGGAAACTGTTCCACATAGGTCCAAAAAAATGGGTGGTCATAGCAATATAAAGATTAAACAGCATTAAAAGACTTTGGTAAAGCGCCAGCAAAGAAATTAGTTACAATTTTCAGAGCCCGCATATTCCCTGTAGCAATACACGGCCTGAGTAGTGGACTATCTGTCAGAAAGAAACTTTGGGCTTTTGAGCTGAAGTGCTATAGAAAGATTCCCAGAATGCTACGAACAAAGAAGAAATGAAATTCTGACAGTGTCAGAGTCTCGTGTACTTAGTTGACCGCAACATGACTTGTAGCTCAGCGACACGAACGAGACGACTAGCAGAAAGCCGTGACAGAACGAGTTTACCGCTAACGAAGCCACGAGGTTCATGAACTGGTGTCTAACCTGCAACAGTGGACAACAACAAACCTGTGGGGCAGCGAACGAAGAGTTCCGTACCCGGACATTGAAAGTGTTGACTCTTGTTAGTTTGTGACCATAAAATAGAAGAGTGTTCGGTTTGTTTGTTGTTGTTTGTTTTAGTTTCCAGAAGCCATGAGTTGTTAACCCTTAGGCTCAGTATTATGGATATGGCAACCTTTTGGCGTTGATTCCATTGCAAATACCGTAAATCTGGGAGAAAATGTGGCTTTTCTGCCTACCCCCGGGAGTGAACCCGCACCACAAGGAGTTCGTCACCCGCTCACCGCGCAATCCGGTTTAGTCAACTACGCTAGAGAGACGGGCGAGTGTTTGGTTTAAGCGTAGTGACCGATAGTCTGTGCAATAATGCGCTTAACTGGACAGGAGCATTAATTCAGTGTAGTACAGTGTTCGACAGAGATAGGATATTGGGCGATGATTTATGTGGGTAGCTCGTCATGTATTGAAATTATTATGATAGCATGGTTATTGTAATATTTTGTGATTTGATCTGTCCTCACACATTGGCCTGCACTCTGCAGACGTGCAACAGTCCCAATGTAGAGTCCAGTAGCAGAGGAAAGAGCTTGTATCAGTAGCAGTTGGGTTCATGCCCAGGTATTATCTGTACAACAAGATGGACCAGGAGTGAGTGGTGATTTTAAAGCCCTCACGGACTTTTTTAGAATACTGAACGCCCGCCGTTCTTGAGCTAACTGCCTGCTGTTTATTGTTCTGTACCTTAAAGAGTGGTGTGTGTGCTGTGTGAGTGGTTAAGTGTGTCGAAGCAATAGACTGTCTGCCAGTAACCTACTAACGAGCCATTTGCCTTCACGACAGAAGTCAGGGTGCTGACGTCAAGGAGGTTTGGGTAATAAACATCAACTTGACCCAAAAGCTGAAACATTTTGGTCACATCAAGCCCCCCCCCCCCCCCCCTAAAAAATCAAACGGTATGGTACTAGGAAGGAAAGGCAGGGACCGACCGACACGAACATGGGCATAGGAAATAGTGACTTTTTTTCATACCTAGAATGAATTGTAAACCCTTTGGCTCGGTACAATGGATACTGAGCCTTTTGGCCTTGATTACATGATAGATGCCGTAAATCTGGGAGAAATGTGGCTTTTCTGCCTACCCCCGAGCATTAACCCGAACTACACGTGAAAGTGCACGTGGCGGGACAGCTGGCCAGCGACGGAGTTTCTTTCGGGCAGACCGTGATGAGAGCGACGTTGTGCAAAGAACTTGCCACATCGTGCTTGCATTTGTTGATATTTTGCTTGCATTCTGGAAAACGATCTTTGCAATATCTGACTATTTTAATAGTGTTTTTCCTCCTCCCATTACTGAGACATTCCATTCTTGTTTGGTTGTCCAGCAGTGAGATTTCTGTACTGCTCTCTATAGAATAATTGATTTGCAAGGGGGAGAATTACCTGCACATGTACACAATCTTGTCTGTACCTGCTGGAGCCAGTGATCGGACCTGCTTTACCAGGGTCAACAGATTTCCTGGATCTAGGTCATTGCTGGTACACTTCAGGTGGGTCAGGTGTGTGTCTCTATTTAGCTGCTCGAGAAAATTAACGATACATTTTAGATGGATCGGATGCATCTCTCTCTCTCTCTCTCTCTCTCTCTCTCTCTCTCTCTCTCTCTCTCTCTCTCTCTCTCTCTCTTCTTCTTCTTCTTCTTCTTCTCTCTCTCTCTCTTTCTCTCTCTCTCTCTCTCTCTCTCTCTCTCTCTCTCTCCCTATCTGTATCTCACTCAGTCTCCCTCCCTCTCTGTTCTGTGTGCGTCTCTATTTAGTTGCTCGAGAAAATTGACGATACATTTTAGATGAATCGGATGCATCTCTCTCTCACTCTCTCTCTCTCTCTCTTTCTCTCTACCAATCGGTATCTCTCACTGCCTCTGTGTCTCTCCCTCTTCTTATTGCTCTCTGTCATTGTCTCTGTCTTTCTCTCTTTCTTTCTTTCTCTGTCTCTCAGATACACACACATACACACACATTCAACCTAATGAAGAGAATTTATAATTTTAGTTTGAGCGGATGCATCCCTCTCCCTCTCTTCTTCTCTCCCTCTCTCTCTCTCTCTCTCTCCTTCTCTCTCCCTCTCTCTCCCGCTCGCGCGAGCGCTCGCTCTCTCTTTCACTCTGCTAAAGAGAACTAGTCCACTTGTTTGTGTCATATTTGTCTCTCACTTGGCCTGAAATAGAACTGACTAAACATGCCAAACACAGTGAACATACTAAACATAGTGAACATACTAAACATAGTGAACATACTAAACAAACATAGTGAACATACTAAACATAGTAAATATACTAAACATAGTGAACATAGTAAACATAGTGAACATACTAAACATAGTGAACATACTAAACATAGTGAACATAGTAAACATAGTGAACATACTAAACATAGTGAACATACTAAACATAGTAAACATACTAAACATAGTGAACATACTAAACATAGTTACATACTAAACAAACATAGTGAATATACTAAACATAGTGAACATACTAAACATAGTGAATATACTAAACATAGTGAACATACTAAACATAGTGAACATACTAAACAAACATAGTGAACATACTAAACAAACATAGTGAACATACTAAACATAGTGAACATACTAAACATAGTGAACATACTAAACATAGTGAACATACTAAACATAGTGAATATACTAAACATAGTGAGCATACTAAACATAGTGAACATACTAAACAAACATAGTAAACATACTAAACATAGTGAACATATAAAATCATAGAGAACATGCTTAACGTAGTGGACATACTAAACAAACATAGTGAACATACTAAACATACATAGTAAACATACTAAACAAACATAGTGAACAAACTAAACATAGTGAACATACTAAACAAACATAGTGAACATACTAAACATAGTGAACATACTAAACAAACATAGTGAACATACTAAACATAGTGAACATACTAAACATAGTGAACATACTAAACATAGTGAACATACTAAACATAGTGAACATACTAAACATAGTGAACATACTAAACATAGTGAACATACTAAACATAGTGAACATACTAAACATAGCAAACATACTAAACATAGTAAACATACTAAACATAGTGAAGATACTAAAAATAGTGAATATACTAAACATAGTGAACATACTAAACATAGTGAACATACTAAACATAGTGAACATACTAAACATAGTGAACATAGTAAACATAGTGAACATACTAAACATAGTGAACATACTAAACATAGTGAATATACTAAACATAGTGAACATACTAAACATAGTGAACATACTATACATAGTGAACATACTAAACATAGTGAACATACTAAACATAGTGAACATACTAAACATAGTGAACATACTAAACAAACATAGTGAACATACTAAACATAGTGAACATACTAAACATAGTGAACATACTAAACATAGTAAATATACTAAACATAGTGAACATACTAAACATAGTGAACATGCTAAACATGGTGAACATACTAAACAAACATAGTGAACATACTAAACATAGTGAATATACTAAAAATAGTGAACATACTAAACATAGTAAACATACTAAACATAGTGAACATACTAAACAAACATAGTGAACATACTAAACAAACATAGTGAACATAGTAAACGTAGTGAACATTCTAAACATAGTGAATATACTAAACATAGTGAACATACTAAACATAGTGAACATACTAAACATAGTGAACATACTAAACATAGTGAACATAGTAAACATAGTGAACATACTAAACATAGTGAACATACTAAACATAATGAATATACTAAACATAGTGAACATACTAAACATAGTGAACATACTAAACATAGTGAACATACTAAACATAGTGAACATACTAAACATAGTGAACATACTAAACATAGTGAACATACTAAACATAGTGAATATACTAAACATAGTGAACATACTAAACATAGTGAACATACTAAACATAGTGAACATACTAAACATAGTGAACATACTGAACATAGTGAACATACTAAACAGAGTGAACATACTAAACAGAGTGAACATAGTAAACATAGTGAACATACTAAACATAGTTACATACTAAACATAGTAAATATACTAAACATAGTGAACATACTAAACATAGTGAACATACTAAACATAGTGAACATACTAAACAAACATAGTGAACATACTAAACATAGTGAATATACTAAAAATAGTGAACATACTAAACATAGTAAACATACTAAACATAGTGAACATACTAAACAAACATAGTGAACATACTAAACAAACATAGTGAACATAGTAAACGTAGTGAACATTCTAAACATAGTGAATATACTAAACATAGTGAACATACTAAACATAGTGAACATACTAAACATAGTGAACATACTAAACATAGTGAACATAGTAAACATAGTGAACATACTAAACATAGTGAACATACTAAACATAGTGAACATACTAAACATAGTGAACATACTAAACATAGTGAACATACTAAACATAGTGAACATACTGAACATAGTGAACATACTAAACAGAGTGAACATACTAAACAGAGTGAACATACTAAACATAGTGAACATACTAAACAGAGTGAACATACTAAACATAGTGAACATAGTAAACGTCCCAATTCCCATCAGTCTTCCTGCAAGAAACAAGTTCAGTGCCCACTTCCAACCATGCCGCATCGGGCATATAATGCTAAACCTATACTTGTATAGACCAGCTGGTGATGTGGTTAATATATATCACGGCGTGCAGCTGCTGCTGCTTTTGCTGCTGCCGCTGCTGCTGCTTTTGCTGCTGCTGTTACTACTACTACTTTAGCAATGACAGTAACAGCTACGACTGTTCTGGTTTGTCCGGCTAGAGAGATTAACTTGCAATAATTATTCCTAGTATAAACTTTAGTCGCCGTGGCCGAGCGACTAAATGCTCGTCGTGGATCGGAAGGTCGTGGGTTCGCTCCCTGGCGAAGCCGGATTTTTTTGAAAAATGACCTTGGCTCCCAGGTCGACCCAGCCTTGAGTGGGTGCCCGGTGCAGTCCCGGGAAAGTAAAGGCGGCCGGCGTGATGCTGACCACATCACCCATCTTGTGCCGATTGGTCAAAAGATATAGGTCTAGCCCTATATGCCCTATACGCCTGATAGCGTGGAAAAGGGTCCTTTACTTTCCTTTACTTATAAACTTTAGCCTAGGCCACCAATGGGGCCATTAGTAATTGATGGAATGGGACGGGGAAAGAAGCAGCAACACCAGTTCTAAGACCAAGGGGCAGTCTTGCTAGCCACTACACTCCCTGAATATCTGTGACGGGGAAAGAAGCTGCAACACCAGTTCTAAGACCAAGGGGCAGGCTTGCTAGCCACTACACTCCCTGAATATCTGTGACGGGGAAAGAGGCATCAACACCAGTTCTAAGACCAAGGGGCAGTCTTGCTAGCCACTTCACTCCGTGAATATCTGTGACGGGGAAAGAGGCATCAACACCAGTTCTAAGACCAAGGGGCAGGCTTGCTAGCCACTACACTCCATGAATATCTGTGGTTGCCAAACAATGAACACTATCTACTTGAGTTGTACATTGTGAGTGGGATACATTTATTTGAGGTTACTATTACTTCTGTCCTCCCCTTACTCAAACCGAGATCATGTTTGTGATTACTATCTAGCTGCACGTTCTCTAAAGACGACCAGTACGTACTCGAACTGAAGACTTCCGCTTTGTCCTGCTGGTAGTACTTGTGACGACCACTTCCTGTTGTTGCCAGAGGTTTTCACATGTGACTTGTTTTGTGCTGATGTTAAACTGATCAGAGAACAGCACTTCATGATCTGTTTGCGGTAGATATGTTCCCACAGTCTGAAATAAAATACTAACATTAATGACTAACTTTCACTGTAATCACCAAACTACCTGACCTGAACTGAGTGACAGACAGTATTATCCTCTTTTTTGTTACGGTATCATTAAAAGTAGTAGTTCAGTAGTAAAAGTAGCAGCAGAAGTAGCAGCAGCAGTAGTTGTTATTGTCTTGTCACTGTTGCAGAAGTAGTAGTAGTAGTAGTAGTAGTAGTAGTAGTAGTAGTAGTAGTAGCAGCGGCAGCAGCAGCAGTAGTAGTAGTAGTAGTAGTAGTAGTAGTAGTAGTAGTAGTAGTAGTAGTAGTAGTAGTAGTAGTAGTAGTAGTAGTAGTAGTAGCAGCAGCAGCAGCAGTAGTTGTTATTGTCTTGTCATTGTTGCAGAAGTAGTAGTAGTAGTAGTAGTAGTAGTAGTAGTAGTAGTAGTAGTAGTAGTAGTAGTAGTAGTAGTAGTAGTAGTAGTAGTAGTAGTAGTAGTAGCGGCAGCAGCAGCAGCAGTAGTAGTAGTAGTAGTAGTAGTAGTAGTAGTAGTAGTAGTAGTAGTAGTTGTTGTTGTTGTTGTTGTTGTTGTTGTTGTTTGTGGTGGTACCTCACCAGTAATAATCAAATAATCTTTCATAATTTTAAATGGGATTATAAAAAGTTGTTATTGTTTCATAAAATGAATATTTATGTTTTCCCAACTTATAAGTTCCTCTATTTAATATCGTAAAACTTAGGTCTGGAAGTTAGCTGTGATATTCAGTGTGTCATCCATCATTCTTTTTTTTTTTAGTCAGGAGAATGTGCTGAAACGTACACGAAGCATCTATTAAATCGTCATGTTGAAGACAAAATAAACAAACAGGCGTCGAAAAGGTGCATGCACTGGCTTCCGTAGGTTCTACCAGAAGGAAGGGGCGGGGGGGGGGGGCGGGGGGGGGGACCTGGTTTATCTAAAAAGATGGTATGAAAAAGTTCTTAGCTCTCAGTTTTCATCATTGTCCGATAGCGTTGAGAAAATAGTAAAGCTGAAATCATGACAAAGGTTTGGTTGTAAAGAACATATATATATATATAAATCAATGTTTGTGTGTTTGTTTGGTCTCTATAGACTCGGAAACTACTGAACCGATTTAGCTGAAATTTTCAGGATATGTTTGTTGTGATACCGGATTTTGAACCGTCGTGGTTTGAAATTCAACCTGTCACTGTTAGAGATAGGTGACCACAATTTATGCCAAAATATACGCAACTAATATTTACAACTTTAGTGATTTCTAATTATAGCGACGTTAGTAATTGCGCATGCGCCGTATTTACCATTCGCCGGCGAGTTACGTGCAGCCAACGCCTTCTCTAATACTAATACATAGAGTAGGTCGTGGTACAGCAAACAAGACTATCTCTATATTTGCCACAATAACCATATTAAACACGATTTCTATTTTCTGTTGTTTTTTTTTCAAACAACCTTCGATTGGGGGGGGGGGGGGGGGGGGGGGGGCAATCGAGGACTATCTCGACGTCGGCGCAGACAGTGACTGCGACATTAACTTCATTAACCGTGTTAGACACGTGCGATTTCTATTTCATTAATATATCTGGAGTATCTGTCTACGAGAAAACAATTGCCTGCGGTTTTGAATTGAGTTTTATTTGCGACACAGTGGTAGGGGCACATATGTCTAATAGTTGTGTTCTCTTTTCGTTGTTCCGATTAAATGGCTGCTTGGTCGAATGGTTAGAACACTGGGTTCAAGTGCGGTAGACCTGGGTTCGAATCCGCGGTAGTTAAATTTTTTTTTACCCCGGACTAAATTAATATCCTCATCTGCTCTGTCCTGGTGACAGCACTAGCCATGTTGCCTTAATATTTAAAAAAAAAAGAAAAAAAAAAGTAAATGGGTAAACCATTTGATAATTAAATTTGACCATTTCGCATACTCATGATGGCATTGTTAAACTTTCCGATTGCATGGTTACGCTGAAATTTTATAGATTTTCATTTAGATTTAGTTATTTCATCTGTGTTGGAATTTTAAGCTGTGCTGTTTACAATGGCGTTCATTTCCTAATTATGGTGTTTTTTTTCCTGTGTTCATTTGCTTTTCAAGTGTTGTTTTTTTTTAAGCCCTATTCACTACCTTTTACAATTCCTGCTCCTTATTTTAGTCCAGATGGACAGGGATGTCAATGTCAGTTACAGCAACAACAAAATATCGCCAGTTAGTGATTTTCAAATCCTTCGAAGATGGAGAGAGCAGTAGTCGGTGGAAGAGGGGAGGGGGGTAATGACTTAAATTTAAGAGAACTTAAAGAGCTTTACACGTGATTTTCAAGTTCTCATTACCTAATTTGTTTATATTTTACTAACGCTACCTCCGCTTTTCTATTTTTTACGACTTACTTTGTTATTTACAAGTACAGTTGTAGCTTTACTTCCGTCTCCTATAAAAATACAAACAGCTTCAGCATGTGATAACCAAATAACCACTTTTGTTACCGTGCTAATAACACCATTTAAACGACCACTAATATAAAGACACAATTATATGGTGCGTATATTTGCCACAATAACCATATTAAACACGATTTCTATTTTCTGTTTTTTTTTTCAAACAACCTTTGATGGGGGGGGGGGGGGGGGCAATCAAGGACTATCTCGACGTCGGCGCAGACATTGACTGCGTCATTAACTTCATTAGAGAGGTGCGATTTCCATTGTCTTTCTTTTCTAAAAACCTTTGATGAGGGAGAGGGTACTAGGTGGATTTAGTTGTAGGGGTGGGGGTGGGGGGGGATCAAAGACTATCTCAAATTACGCCACAGCAACGCGTGGCCGGGTACAGCTAGTTTTATATATATTCTACTGATAGTCTTTTTCTGAACAGAACGAGACTATATAATAGAATTCGAGCCTGGTATATTTTCTGTTCCTTTTGTCGTCTCACTGATACCAGGTTGTAGCCCAGTGTCGAAGTTCTGTCGTCTCACTGATATCAGGTTGTAGCCCAGTGTCGTAGTTCTGTCGTCTCACTGATACCAGGTTGTAGTCCAGTGTCGTAGTTTTGTCGTATCACTGATACCAGATTGTAGCCCAGAGTCGTAGTTTTGTCGTCTCACTGATACCAGGTTGTAGCCCAGTATCGTAGTTTTGTCGTATCACTGATACCAGATTGTAGCCCAGAGTCGTAGTTTTGTCGTCTCACTGATACCAGGTTGTAACCCAGTGTCGTAGTTCTGTCGACTCACTGATACCAAGTTGTAGCCCAGTGTCGTAGTTTTGTCTTCTCAAATACTCTTTCTTGGTCTTCCTGTTGCCTTACTCTCAGATGTTCTGCTGTAAAAAGTCTATATGCAGTTTGGTCTGGCTGCATTCTCACTAGATGGCTGAACCATTTCATTCTTTTTCTGTCAATGGAATCCAGACATGGTCTTTTTCAAACTTTCTCTTTAATGCTGGTATTCGTAAGCCTGTCTAGTCTAGTTTTGTTAGTGACCTTGCGGAGACAGCGCATTTCACACGTAGTTTTTTTTTCTGTTATAGTGCCCTTTCATTGTCCATGTTTGGCACTGATAACATAAAGTAGGGATAACGATGCTTTCAACCATTTCCTGTTTTGCTGGAAGGGAGACACGTTTGTGTATAAGTAGCTGGGCTAACTGGTAGGTGACAGCATTTGACTTCTGTTCTCTGGCTTCTATCTCTCTATTGAGTCTGCCATCTTCCGTAAATATGTTTCCTAGATATTTGAATTCTCGTACTTCGATTGTAGTACCGTTAACATGAAAGATCATGATAATAATCTGACGTTCCTGGCATATCGTGGGTTGTAAAACATTTTCACTAACCTCCAAATTACACAAGCTTTATGTAAAATATAAACATAGCACAACAATCAGTTCAAGGTTAATAAAATAGTCCCTGATTACTACAATCGGGGTTTAAGACAAAAGAAAACAAAAGTACATATTTCTACCTCATCTGTCAAACTCGAGTCTGCCTCAAAAGCCACAATGAACGACACCTTGTACTCAACGACCAACCTCCAGAAGTCACTGACTGTGGTGGGCAGGGGAAGCTGGGTCAGGATGTGTTGGTTCTGTTTGGTAAAACTCTGAGAAGATTTCGAGAATTGTGGTCAAAAGTTAGCTCTAGTGTGTGCTTTCAGGGGATTATTTGTGAGTCTGCGATCCCATGAAACAATAAACTTATAAAAGAACATAAAAATAAAATATGCATCACTTTTGCTGTGAGGATTTTAAGAGAGGAATTCATTTATCGCAATATGGGAAGCTCAGTCCTAAACATATGATCATCCTCCCATGCCATGTTGTCAAATTGTCTAGCATCTTCTGTGGCGGTCTCCTTCTGCACCTCCCTCTTTCCAGCTTTCCCAGTGTCACGATGTACTCACGTTTTATCCTTCTGTTGTGGCCAGTCAGTTCTCTTCGTGAGTCAGTTTCTTTCAGGTCATCCTCTTTATAGTTTTTTTTTTTTTTTTTGTCCAGGGTATTCTCATCATTCGTCTATAAAACCAAATCTCGGCAACTTCCACACAATTTTTTCACCAATAGTCCATGATTTCCTTCCATATATGAGGATAAAAAATTTATAGTCTTGACAATTCTCTTTCTAGTTTTAAATACGTACATAGCATTTCAGGGTTCCTCGGTACAGATTAGAATTGGATTGAATAAACAGCCGACATCATATGTGGAAGGCAACGGGAAACCACCACATCATTTTCCAAGAAAACTCATTAGAAAAATAACTAGATGAAATGAACACATCAGAGAGTTATATGATGGAATGAACACATCAGAGAGTTATATGATTCAATGAACACATCAGAGAGTTATATGATTCAATGAACACATCAGAGAGTTATATGATGGAATGAACACATCAGAGAGTTATATGATTCAATGAACACATCAGAGAGTTATATGATTCAATGAACACATCAAAGAGTTATATGATTCAATGAACACATCAGAGAGTTATATGATTCAATGAACACATCAGAGAGTTATATGATTCAATGAACACATCACAGAGTTATATGATTCAATGAACACATCAGAGAGTTATATGATGGAATGAACACATCAGAGAGTTATATGATTCAATGAACACATCAGAGAGTTATATGATTCGATGAACACATCACAGAGTTATATGATTCAATGAACACATCAGAGAGTTATATGATGGAATGAACACATCAGAGAGTTATATGATTCAATGAACACATCAGAGAGTTATATGATTCAATGAACACATCACAGAGTTATATGATTCAATGAACACATCACAGAGTTATATGATTCAATGAACACATCAGAGAGTTATATGATTCAATGAACACATCAGAGAGTTATATGATTCAATGAACACATCAGAGAGTTATATGATGGAATGAACACATCAGAGAGTTATATGATTCAATGAACACATCAGAGAGTTATATGATTCAATGAACACATCACAGAGTTATATGATTCAATGAACACATCAGAGAGTTATATGATGGAATGAACACATCAGAGAGTTATATGATGGAATGAACACATCACAGAGTTATATGATTCAATGAACACATCAGAGAGTTATATGATTCAATGAACACATTAGAGAGTTATATGATTCAATGAACACATCACAGAGTTATATGATGGAAAAAGAGCAGAACTACCGGAAGAAAGAAAATTAGAAGGTCCGTCTATACTATTATGTGTCCACGCGGTGGCAGGGGGTGGGAAAGATGTAACAAAATGTGAATATTGCGAATCAGTTTTTACCGGAACAAACACAGCATTGATGTAGTTGTCTGCCCCGTCGACTCCAGATTGTAAGATCACTCTGTAGGACTCCTCTGTTGACAGAAAATTACATCATTAGACAAAGAGAAATAATTTCACTTTCACAAAAATCTTTTCTAGGATCAGATCAAATGCATTTTTTAAGTTTAATATTTAAAAATATACCCAGGGAAAGCCATGAAGTCGACGGGTGAGAAATGCTTATATCAGATATAGACTGGAGAATATATCTGGCTCTATATTCGTTGAGAAACAGAAGATCGAAGTGTTCAGTCATCTCATTAGAAAGCAGCGATAACAACTCCCAACACGGGCGCCTAAAGATCGGACAAGATAGCAAGACAGTACACAGGCAGAAGATGAACTGATTATACAAGACATGATACATCCACACAAAAAGATTATGGTCACAGTCACCCATCTAGCGGTAGGCCAGAAATGATTCCTTCTAACTCTGCTTCATTGCTAAAGTTGAAATTGATGCAGAAAATGGAGATGAATCCATTCATTTTTGTATAAACAGTTTTCTATCATCTGTAGATTATTATGTCTAGAACTCATTACTGTCGTGGAAATCTCCTTGGTAGTCTTAATGATGATGATGAAGTTTATTATAGTGGTAGCGGTAGTGGTGGTGTGGTAGCGATTGTGGTTATGGTGGTAGCGTTAGTGGTGGTAGCGGTAGTGGTGTTGGTGGTAGTGGTAGTGGTGGTGGTGGTAGCGGTAGTGGTGGTAGTGGTAGGGGTGATAGCGATAGTGGTGGTGGTGATAGCGGTAGTGGTGGTAGCGGTAATGGTGTTAGTGGTAATGGTGGTGGTGGTAGCGGTAGTGGTGGTGGTGTAGCGGTAGTGGTGGTGGTGGTGGTGGTAGTGGTGGTGGTGGTAGCGGTAGTGGTGGTGGTGGTAGCGGTAGTAGTGGTAGCGGTTGTGGTAGTAGCGGTAGTGGTGGTGGTGGTAGCGGTAGTGGTGGTGGTGGTAGCGGTAGTGGTGGTAGAAGTAGTGGTGGTGGTAGTGACAGCGGTAGTGGTGGTGACAGCGGTAGTGGTGGAATAGGTAGTGGTGGTGGTGGTGGTGGTAGCGGTAGTGGTGGTAGCGGTAATGGTGTTAGCGGTAGTGGTGGTGGTGGTAGCGGTAGTGGTGGTGGTGGTAGCGGTAGTAGTGGTGGTTGTGGTGGTAGCGGTAGTGGTGGTGGTGGTGGTGGTAGCGGTAGTGGTGGTGGTGATAGCGGTAGTGGTGGTGGTGGTAGCGGTAGTGGTGGTAGCGGTAATGGTGTTAGCGGTAGTGGTGGTGGTGGTAGCGGTAGTGGTGGTGGTGGTAGCGGTAGTGGTGGTGGTAGTGGTAGTGGTGGTGGTGGTAGCGGTAGTGGTGGTAGCGGTAGTGGTGGTAGCGGTAATGGTGTTAGCGGTAGTGGTGGTGGTGGTAGCGGTAGTGGTGGTGGTGGTAGCGGTAGTGGTGGTGGTGGTAGTGGTAGTGGTGGTAGCGGTAGTGGTGGTGGTTGTAGCGGTAGTGGTGGTAGCGGTTGTGGTAGTAGCGGTAGTGGTGGTGGTGGTAGCGGTAGTGGTGGTGGTGGTAGCGGTAGTGGTGGTAGAAGTAGTAAGGGTGGTGGTGGTGACAGCTGTAGTGGTGGTAGCGGTAGTGGTGGTGGTGGTAGCGGTAGTGGTGGTAGCGGTAATGGTGTTAGCGGTAGTGGTGGTGGTGGTAGCGGTAGTGGTGGTGGTGGTAGCGGTGGTGGTGGTGGTGGTGGTAGTGGTGGTGGTGGTAGCGGTAGTGGTGGTGGTGGTAGCGGTAGTGGTGGTAGCGGTTGTGGTAGTAGCGGTAGTGGTGGTGGTAGTAGCGGTAGTGGTGGTGGTGGTAGCGGTAGTGGTGGTGGTGGTAGCGGTAGTGGTGGTGGTAGTAGCGGTAGTGGTGGTGGTAGTAGCGGTAGTGGTGGTGGTGGTAGCGGTAGTGGTGCTAGAAGTAGTGGTGGTGGTGGTGACAGCGGTAGTGGTGGTAGCGGTAGTGGTGGTGGTGGTGGTGGTGGTAGCGGTAGTGGTGGTAGCGGTAGTGGTGGTGGTGGTAGCGATAGTGGTGGTGGTGGTGGTAGTGGTGGTAGTGGTGGTGGTGGTAGCGGTAGTGGTGGTGTTAGTGGTGGTAGTGGTGACAGCGGTAGTGGTGGTGGTGGTAGCGGTAGTGGTGGTGGTAGTGGTGGTGGTGGTAGCGGTAGTAGTGGTGGTAGTGGTAGTGGTGATAGCAGTAGCGGTAGTGGTGGTAGTGGTGATAGCGGTAGTGGTGGTGGTGGTAGCGGTAGTGGTGGTAGCGGTAATGGTGTTAGCGGTAGTGGTGGTGGTGGTAGCGGTAGTGGTGGTAGCAGTAATGATGTTACCGGTAGTGGTGGTGGTGGTAGCGGTAGTGGTGGTGGTGGTAGCGGTAGTGGTGGTGGTGGTAGCGGTAGTGGTGGTAGAAGTAGTGGTGGTGGTGGTGACAGCGGTAGTGGTGGTAGCGGTAGTGGTGGTGGTGGTGTTAGCGGTAGGGGTGATGGTGGTGGTAGCACTACAGCCTGCACCCACTTACTGGGTAAAATGTGGCTGAATCTATTTTTGGGCAAGTTGGCCACAGCCAGGCTGTTTTGGTAGACTGTGTTGTGGTCGTCGTGGGATCCTTCATTGTCTGCTGTGTGCTTGTTGTCGTGGGATCCTTCATTGTCTGTTGCTGGCTTGTCATTGTCTTCGTCACAAATGCTACAGACTGCCTGCAGTTTGGGAACACAGAAAATTATATTTCAGTTTTGGAAAATTAGACGGCAGCTTTAGAAGACAAAATTGCAAAATAATTATATTTAAAAAGTAGAGACTAAAATGCCAACATTAGAATACAAAATTTCAAAATTATGAACAAAATTTCAGTATTAGAAAAGACTTCAGCATTAGAAGAAGACAAAAATCAGCATTGAAAATAAGACTTCAACAATAGAAAACATGATTTCAATATTAGGAAACTACTTTAATTTTGAACATAAATTTTTTTTTTAAATAAATAAAAAACATGTCAGCTACTCAAAACAAATATTTGAGAAATAGAAATCACCAGGTCAACTTTGGCTGGGTTGCCATGATTCCGCCATTTTGCCATTATTAATTACTTAGGTGGAGGCAACCGATGATCACGTTAATAATGATGATGATGATAACCTATATTATTAATTGTTAGATAGAGGCAGCGGATGATTATGTTAACATTGATGATAATGATAACATCTATTATTCATTGGTTAGATGGAGGCAGCGGATGATTATGTTAACATTGATCATAATGATAACATCTATTATTAATTGGTTAGATGGAGGCAGCGGATGATTATGTTAACATTGATGATAATGATAACATCTATTATTAATTGGTTAGATGGAGGCAGCGGGTGATTATGTTAACATTGATGATAATGATAACATCTATTATTAATTGGTTAGATGGAGGCAGCGGATGATTATGTTAACATAGATGATAATGATAACATCTATTTTTAATTGGTTAGATGGAGGCAGCGGATGATTATGTTAACATTGATGATAATGATAACATCTATTATTAATTGGTTAGATGGAGGCAGCGAATGATTATGTTAACATTGATGATAATGATAACATCTATTATTAATTGGTTAGATGGAGGCAGCGGATGATTATGTTAACATTGATGATAATGATAACATCTATTATTAATTGGTTAGACGGAGGCAGCTGAGGATTATGTTAACATTGATGATAATGATAACATCTATTATTAATTGGTTAGATGGAGGCAGCGGATGATTATGTTAACATTGATGATAATGATAGCATCTATTGTTAATTGGTTAGATGTAGAAGAGTTTTAAATTCCTTTTGGGACTACTCAGTGCTCACGTAGCACCTGCAAGACATGTCTTTTCGTTGTCCAGACTTCTTCGGTCAGTTTCCCTAATGGTTCTTTTTAAATTAGGGAACCTTTTTCTTGCGAATCCCGCAACGTAATTTATGCAATTATCTGCAAACGATGCAGCAAGGCATACATTAGGGAGACTGGCAGGAAGCTAGCTGATCGTTTCCGGGAAAACCTCTCCGATATCGACAAGAAGACACTCAAACCAATCCCTCTTCATTTTAATAGCCCTGACCACAGCGGTAAAGATGACATATCTGTCACAGCATTAAAATCTTGCTCTGGCGATCATACTACCCGCCTCGCTTTGGAAAATCGCCTTATCCACAGCCTTGGCGTTCTTAGTCCAAGAGGTATCAATATCCAACATACCTTCATCTAAATAGTTCTAGTCTTATCCCATTTTAAATGTTAATTATTTTATTTTACTTCATATTATTACCTTATTCTATTTCTTATCAATATCATTTATGTATCATTAACACTTGCATTTCTTTTATTCCCAGTATTGTGACTATATTTTTTAGCCATCGTTTATTTTATTTTATTTCATTTATTCCGCATCACATTTTTTTGAACGTCGCTCACGTCACCCCTTAGAGATCTACATACTCTCCATTCCTCGTTTGTGTCTTTCACTTGTGTTTAAAAAAGGCTGCCTGGCCGAAACGTTACGTTGTGTTGTTTTGTGCACGTTTTCCTCTTTCCCATTTTGTTGAGCTTTTTAGTCAAATTTTTCTGGAATTCATTGTATTAGCTTGACTGCAGTCACCCCCATAGTTTCACCATTTTTGGACATTTAGGGCTCGACCGTTCTGACACACCCGTTCTGACACACCCGTTCTGACACACCCGTTCTGATACACCCGTTCTTCCACACCCGTTCTGACACACCCGTTCTGACACACCCGTTCTGACACACCCGTTCTCCCACACCCGTTCTGACACACCCGTTCTGACACACCCGTTCTGACACACGCGTTCTGGCACACCCGTTCTGACACACCCGTTCTGACACACCCGTTCTGACACACCCGTTCTGACAAACCCGTTCTGACACACCCGTTCTGACACACCCGTTCTGACACACCCGTTCTGACACACCCGTTCTGATACACCCGTTCTCCCACACCCGTTCTGACACACCAGTTCTGACACACCCGTTCTGACACACCCTTTCTCCCACACCCGTTCTGACACACCCGTTCTGACACACCCGTTCTCCCACACCCGTTCTGACACACCCGTTCTGACTCACCCGTTCTGACACACCCGTTCTCCCACACCCGTTCTGACACACACGTTCTGACACACCCGTTCTGACACACCCGTTCTGACACACCCATTCTGGCACACCCGTTCTTACACACCCGTTCTGACACATGCGTTCTGACACACCCGTTCTGACACACCCGTTCTGACACACCCGTTCTGACACACCTGTTCTGACAACCCCTTCTAGCACACCCGTTCTGGCACACTCGTTCTAGCACACCCTTTATAGCGCACCAGTTCTAGCACACCCGTTCTAGCACACCTGTTGTGACACACCTGTTCTGGCACACCAGCTATAGCACACCCGTTCTAGCCCACCCATTCTGACACACCCGTTCTGACACACCCGTTCTGGCACATCTGTTCTGACACACCCGTTCTGACACACCCGTTCTGACACACCCGTTCTGACACACGCGTTCTGACACACCCGTTCTGACACACCCGTTCTGGCACACCGGTTCTGACACACCCGTTATGGCACACCCGTTCTGACACACCCGTTATGGCACACCCGTTCTGGCACACCGGTTCTGACACACCCGTTATGGCACACCCGTTCTGACACACCCGTTCTGACACACCCGTTCTGACACACCCGTTATGGCACACCCGTTCTAGCACACCCATTCTAGCACACCCTGTATTACTGCATTACCATGTTGTCGTGTGATCCATTTATGTAAATATATTAGACCTGCCTGAAATTCCTTCTCCATGTTGGTGTGTCCGGTGTCTGATGTCAGTGAGAGTGTCTGGATTCTGCCCTTGACGTCTCTGGAAGTCACTGTTGTACCGATGCATAGAATGGCAACCTGCACTGACTGATGGAGGAACTCGTACTGACCCTGGTGACGTTCATAAGCACAAGAAAATTTAATTGAAACTAGTCTAAACTGCTCGTAGGTACAGTTTATGAGTACAAGAAAATAGAATTGAAACTGGTGTAAACTGGTCGTAGGTACAGTTTATGAGTACAAGAAAACAGAATTGAAACTAGTCTAAACTGCTCGTAGGTACAGTTTATGAGTACAGGAAAATAGAATTGAAACTGGTGTAAACTGGTAGTAGGTACAGTTTATGAGTACAAGAAAATAGAATTGAAACTGGTGTAAACTGGTCGTAGGTACAGTTTATGAGTACAAGAAAATAGAATTGAAACTGGTGTAAACTGGTCGTAGGTACAGTTTATGAGTACATGAAAATAAAACTAAAACTGGCTATATTCGGTCTTATGTAGGACAAGTCACAGCCGAAATCCCTCTCCACAAAAATCTGGCAGTGCTGTTTTGTTTTCGTGTCGGTTAAAGCTGAAAATCCTGATTTGTGCCAGTATGAATACACTAAATCCATGTCACTAGAGGTTAGGCGAATAATTCTCGCATGCTTATAGAGCCAGTTTTAACTTGACGGCTGTGAATCCTGGACAATTAATAAACAAGCCGAACAATTCCTTGAGACCTCAGTGATGTGGTTTCATTAGAATTGCTTGGACAGCTAAAAAACAAAAGAGCAACCCAGATGTTTAGAAAGAGACGAGAGCTATAAGACAACGTATTACGCACATCAGAAAGAGACAGTCATCATGTTTAGTCCTGTTAGGAGAATAAGGAAACTGGAACGTGTTGTGACCACTGGAAAGATCTGTGAAAAAAGAGCTACAGGAAGACAACGTGAAAAGATTTTAGACAGCCTTTTTCCCATTGACTGGACAGGTGTCAACACACGAATTGATACACACTCAGTTGCGGATCACAGATTGTGAACAGACATGATCGCCCACGCTGGTCAGCAAAGTACTTGATAATGATAACAAATGCACTTAATTTAAAAATTGCCTGATACCCCTTTGAAACTCACTTACTCCCCCCCCCCCCCCACCCACCGAGTGGGGCACCCAACAAATTGGAGATCACTATGAGCCCGTGCACTGAGCAACTTTGGACTCAGACTTTAGTTAGAAGTAGAACGGAGCACTTGTGGGTTACTACCAGTGGGCAGTGATTTTGATCTGTTGTTCAAACCTCAAACCTCCTATGTTATCGTCCCATCAGGAATAGGGTACTTAACCCATATTGTATAGACCAGTCAGCACTCGACAAGGAGCGGATCATCATCCCCCCAGCCTTAAAGCCAAGGTCAGTTGTTTAAAAGATCACCCTTGACGGACCTCGAACCCAAGACATTTGAGCATCCAGCCACTACCCGACCCCTGCTCCCCTTAAAAAGTTATAGGTTTAGTATAGTTGTCTCCACCTCTGGGGCTCAGTAACCGAGACTAAAAATTGTAAATGGGAATGTACTGTAGGAAACGTGAAGACTTTAACAGATAGACCAGTTTGACATTGGGGGTTTACAGCCTAGGCTTAAGTAGAGGGCAAAAACAGAAGAATAAATGTACAGCAAATGCCAAGATCATAGGATTCACTTGTTCTAATAACGAAATGCTAAATACAACATAAAAGTGACTAGAAAGATTAACGAAGGGAATTGAAAAGACGCCCACAAGAAGCAAATACAACCGAACGTTTCGACCAAAGTCCTTATCAGCGTAGTACTAAATACCAACAAAAAGGTGATTGGAAAATTTAACGGAAGACACAACAGAGCTTCAGAAAAAAAAGGTGAACAAACAAAAAAAGGAATAGAATATCTAAGTTACTGCTATAAGATCCTGCTCCGGTGATCAAAACACCCGCTACAGTTTAGAAAATAGTTTCATTCAATTTCTGCGTCCTTAGTCCCGGATGGTTCAATATTGAACACATGATTTTTTAGAAGCTTCCTTATTAATTAGTCTATTGACCCTCGTGGTGCAAATATTTAGTGATTGGTGATAAATTAAACAGATTATGAATTTTGTTGTTGATTCTCACTTGTAATTCTCCACATTTTAAAACTAAATATTATTAAACTAAATTATGAAACATCTTCAGAATAGAAGTTTGTCAAAGTGTACACGTGCAGCTACAGCTTTTTTTCTGGAAAGCATTATGTGGTGTAGCCTGAATCTCTTCTACAGTAGGACTCTCCTAATACTGTTCAAAAGTCAACTTTAATAAAAAAAAAATAATAAAGAAAAGCTTAAACAGAGAGACAGGTGGACACAATACTGACAGCTGTCTGCACCATGTTGACCCGGCTTCGACGCAACATTGTCACCGTAGCGAAGACATCCACATAGCCAGTGTCCTCAGCCTGTCTCATGAGGTTTCTTAACGCAATGAAGGTGCCGGTACGGCCAACTCCTGCGCTGCGTGATTCAGAGAGGTCAATAGTAACAGTAGTGTTATAAACGGACATGTCATAGAGGTAAACAATTAAAATCATGGTGTTACAAATGGATGAGGGAAACCAAGTAAAGTCAAGAGGATCGGGTTTATTGCACTGGTTTTTATTCCGAATGGCTCAGTCTCTCTTCACAGACCGGCTAACCGCCTGCACAAAGCACGAGCTCTGTCGACGATCTCTAAGCATCTCTGTAAAAACTACACGCGTCAAATGAACATATAAATGATATAAAATTCTTTCCTAGTTAGAAATTAGTAATAACTCACTCGATGTTACTTTAAAAAATAAAACATACTAGTTTCATACCTCACTGTATTGTAGAAGTAAATAGTAAACATGCCAGTGTTAAATCTCACCATGTCCCGTTTGGAAACACAGCACAGAAAACTCATCATCTTCACACAGAACATCTGATGGACAACGCATTCTCAGCAAAAACACGTATGGATGACTGTCGATCCTTGGCCGTTCAAAAAACCTCATTTGATTTGATAACCTACATGTCTTTAATGTTTTGTATTTCCTTCTCCATGTTTGATCTGTCTGGTTTTACTGTCATCATATCTTACGTCGTTGTGTTTCTATACTTCCTGTGTGACTTTTTAAGGCAGTACATCATTTTGTCAGTGCTACTTTAATAGACACCTTGTGGTGATTTCCGGCACTTTTTTAGATACCTTGTAAGTACCGCTGTCTTTTCTTCTCTGTGATTTGATTTTGGAGAATGAACGGAAACGAACACTCAAAAAACTGGGAGAGGTAGCCGAAAGGGCCTCTAGCTGGCTTTGGACGCAACGCAACAACGTAGGGGACGGGCCTCGGTGAGCTGGTCCGGGTCTCTAGTGGAAAAGGGTTTCTCACCCTTTGAAAGTCCATCGTGTCCGAATTGTCTGCCAGTGTTCCTCTGCCACCTGCTAACAAAAGTCCAACATGTGTCCGGTAAACCAAACGTAAGCTTGTCGCTCGGTCGTCCAGGCATGCTGACTGCTTTAATTAGGCTGCCGTGGCGACTTCTTATCTCACAGTACCTTCTGCAAACCACCAAGTCGTCTTGTCTCTGGCCGAAAGTAAAACACCATCCGGTAATCCCGTGCAGCAGGGAACCAGCTATGAGCTTCATGAACTCAGGAGGGCCCACCTCCGAATGCGTCTAGGAATCGTGGGCCGAAACGCGTGTCGACGAGGATAATTTCTACTGACGACTGGTAGATCCCTGCTGTACTTGCTCCCTGTGAGTTTATTCCTATTGTACGTGGCTAGCCCACAAGACTACCAGGAAAGACTGGTGACTCTCGGGAAAGTCCTTGTGACACCTATGGAAAGACTGGCCCCCCGGTATCGCCGGGGGGATAAACTGACATCTGGAGACAGATGTCGACTGTGGACCGGGTTGATCACCCCTAACACAGTATAATACCTCCGATTTCGTACAACCACATAGAAATATGCCCCCAGGGCCCTCCGAAAGGGGGGGGGGGAATGAAGGGCCCAATCAAATTGATACTCTCGGTGACGACTATGCTAGCCCCCGGACTCAGATACTCGCCCAACGCCTGGGCTGGCTCTGTACATGTGGGAAAAGCTTCACGGGGTTGCATGGTCTGAGAACGCATGCCGGAAGAATGAAATGCGAGGGTGCTCCACGCAGTAAACGCCGTCGCAAAACTACTACTCCTGTGGTAGTTTCTGAGTCGTCAGGGAACGACGGGCAGGGTGAACCCCACTCGCCCCGAGAGGCCCATGACGTCGACTGCGGAGGAGCACGTTTGAGTATTTCTGAAGAAGTGCGTTCCAGAATCAGGTTTCCACCTGCGAGCGAGAAGGTGGTGTGGTGTAAGTTGGAGGCTACATTATGTGAGGTACTTAAACATGATTTAAACAAGAAGTCGCTAGGCGACAAGCTTACAAAATTTGGTGATGTAATATATGAACACTGCTCCCGTGAGTTCGGGACAGTAGTAAAGGCACAGCCGGGTGCCAAGCAGAATACTAGCAGGAGGCAGAGGGACATTCTGAAGTGTCGGGCAGACAAGAATGCCCTCAGAAAACGGTTCAAAGCCGCTACAGGCAGCGAACGGGAGGGGCTGTATGAAGTTTGGTTGCATTTAAAGAACAAACACAGTGCCCTCTGTCGCGCCGAGCGTTTCTGTAACAACAGACGTAGAACCAAAAGGGAGCGAGAGAAATTCTTTAGGGACCCGTATCAGTTTGCCGGAGGTCTATTCGAGCAACCGAAGTCTAGGACTCTGGTTGTCAGTCAGGAAGAACTTGAGTTACATCTACGCAAGATGTACTCTGACAAAAAGAGGAGAGAGCCTCTCGATGACAATCCAGAGATCCTTAGCGGCCTCAAACAGCCTTCGGTGCCGAAGGTACCATTTAAAATGATACCTCCCCTTTGGTCTGAGGTTGAGGAAGTTGTGAAAAAGGCCAGCGGCAAGTCTGCCCCAGGTCCGAACGGTGTCCCGTACGTTCTTTACAAGCGTTGCCCGAAAATCCTAAAAACGCTTCACGTCTTGTTGAAACAAGCGTGGATCCGTAAACACATATGTCCAGAGTGGTCAAAGGCAAATGGGGTCTACATTCCCAAAGAGCAGGACTCGAAGAGTCTTTCCCAATTCAGGCCCATCTCGCTGTTGAATGTCGAGGGTAAGATATTCTTCTCGGTCATGGCTCGCCGGCTCTCACAGTATCTGATGGCTAACAAGTACATAGATACGAGTGTTCAGAAGGGTGGTATTCCAGGCGTTCCTGGGTGCCTTGAACACGCGACCATAATTTGGGAGGCTATCCAGAGAGCCAAGCATGAGAGAACTCAATTGCACGTGATTTGGTTGGACTTAGCCAACGCCTACGGGGCAGTCCCCCATAGGCTACTGTGGCGAGCCCTTCGCATGTTCCACGTACCGGCACAGGTCAATGATATGATCGGGCAATATTTCTCTAAGTTCGCTTTGCGCTTCTCTACCTCGACGTTTACCACGAGGTGGACTGAGTTGCAGATTGGGATAGCTATGGGGTGTACGATCTCACCTATACTGTGTGTCATGGCAATGCAGATCATGTTAGACGGGGCGGCCGGCTACGGACTGGGCCTTCAAATAGGGGATCACTGGTTGCCGCCACTACGTGCCTTTATGGACGACACGACTGTTATAACGGGCAGCGAGGAGTCTGCCGGCACGATCCTGGAAAGATTGGACGCGGTGGTCCAATGGAGCGGTATGCAGTTCAAACCGCAGAAGTGGAGGAGTCTGTCTATCCTTAAGGGTCGGGTGGTGGCAACCAGTTTTACGGTGGCAAGGAACAAGATCCCTACGGTTCTGGATGAACCGGTGAAGAGCCTCGGTCGCGTTTACGATTCGAAGTTATCTGACAGAGCGGAAGTCCGGCGAATACACGAGTCACTGGCTACAGGCCTGCTCGCGATCGAGCGATGCAGGCTGATCGGGAAATTCAAGGTATGGTGTCTCCAATTCATGTTGATTCCAAAGCTCCTATGGCCACTGTTAGTCTACGAGGTGACGATGACTGCAGTGGAAACCATGGAGAAGAAAATCAACACAGCCTTGAGAAAGTGGATTGGTGCACCGCCTTGTCTGACCGACGTGGCTCTGTATTGTAAGCAGGCTAAGCTGGTACTCCCGTTCAAATCAATAACAGAAGAGTTTAAAGTCGGCAAAGTAAGGCTCGCCATGCTACTGCGCGAGTCTTCAGACCCAAATGTCATCGCTGTCCAGCCCGCTCTAAAGACTGGTACCAACTGGAGAGTCCTCGATGCGATAGAATCTGCGCAGAATGCACTAAAATGAAAGAGATAATGGGATACACTCAAACCGACCGTCGAGGCCTAGGGCACGGGAAGGTCAATTGGTGGTCAAAGGCCTCAGCCAAAGAGCGCCGAGACATGGTAATACAAACGGTGAGGGACAACGAAAACGAGGTTCGGGTCCAGAAAGCAGCCCAGCAGTCGCAGCAGGGCCATTGGGTCAGCCTGGAGAGCGCATTGCCAAGAGTACTCACATGGGGTGAGATCTGGCGGATGACCCCGCTGCGACTGTGCTTTTTCGTTCGTTCGGCGTACGATGTATTACCGTCCGGTGTTAACATGGTTAAATGGTCTGCGACCAACGATCCGACTTGCCCGTTGTGTAAATCAAAGCAAACTCTTGAGCACGTCCTGTCCGCGTGCAGGAAAGCCCTAGGTCAAGGCCGATATACCTGGCGACACAACAAGGTGCTAAAACAGTTAGCAGCCGTTGTCGACCAGGCTAGAATGAGGGCTAACGCCAGAGCCAGTTCTAGCATCGTCCCCATTCGTTTCCTCAAGGCTGGGCAGGTTCCAAAAGGTAAGGTCAACCAAAACGCATTCGCTCCATCTGTGCTAGACTCTGCGAGGGACTGGTTACTGGTGGTTGATCTGCCGGGCCATGAAAAGTACCCCGAGTTGATCCGTAAAACCGGCCTGCGACCGGACATAGTTCTCCATTCTGCGCAAAAATGGCAGCTCATCCTGATCGAGCTGACGGTCCCATATGAGTCGCGTATGGAGGAGAATCACTTGTACAAGCTCGAGAAATACAGTGATTTAGCAGCCGGTCTGAGGAGAAACGAGTCGTACACAGTACGGGTCTTTGCCGTCGAAATGGGAGCGAGAGGCCTCGTTTCCACTTCGCTCTACAATGTGGTTAAAGAACTAGGAATGCGCGGTAATGAACGGAAACGAACACTCAAAAAACTGGGAGAGGTAGCCAAAAGGGCCTCTAGCTGGCTGTGGACGCAACGCAACAACGTAGGGGACGGGCCTCGGTGAGCTGGTCCGGGTCTCTAGTGGAAAAGGGTTTCTCACCCTTTGAAAGTCCATCGTGTCCGAATTGTCTGCCAGTGTTCCTCTGCCACCTGCTAACAAAAGTCCAACATGTGTCCGGTAAACCAAACGTAAGCTTGTCGCTCGGTCGTCCAGGCATGCGGACTGCTTTAATTAGGCTGCCGCGGCGACTTCTTATCTCACAGTACCTTCTGCAAACCACCAAGTCGTCTTGTCTCTGGCCGAAAGTAAAACACCATCCGGTAATCCCGTGCAGCAGGGAACCAGCCCTGAGCTTCGTGAACGCAGGAGGGCCCACCTCCGAATGCGTCTAGGAATCGTGGGCCGAAACGCGTGTCGACTAGGATAATTTCTACTGACGACTGGTAGATTCCTGCTGTACTTGCTCCCTGTGAGTTTATTCCTATTGGAGTGGCGTTACTGTCTCGAAAAGTCAGCTAGAGAAACTGAAGCGCACACAGAGTGATCCTGGGATGTACGAGAGACATCCCGACTGTGCGCATGCGATGTATCCTTGCATTACCGACGTTTGCAGTTAAGCTAAAGGTGCTGCAGGCTAAGTCATACCTCAGAGTAGCTGCAGACAGGGAACACCCTCTGTATGAAGCTTTGGCTGCAGGCAAGGGTCAGAGGCTGAAAAGGGGAAAATCGTGGATGGCTCAAGCAGAAGACACAATAAGACAATATGCATGCTGGAGAACATTGGGCGAGGTGAGGATTGGGTCAGAGTACCAAAGGAAAAGTCTGGCCTGTGTAGGGTTATGATCACATTGGGCACATACCTGCATTGTACAACAAGGAGCCTTACCTGCAGTGTACAACAAGGAGCCTTACCTGCAGTGTACAACAAGGAGCCTTACCTGCAGTGTACAACAAGGAGCCTTACCTGCAGTGTACAACAAGGAGCCTTACCTGCAGTGTACAACAAGGAGCCTTACCTGCAGTGTACAACAAGGAGCCTTACCTGCAGTGTACAACAATGGGCTTGCTAGTCGGGTAGGAAGCCACCCTCTGCTCGAAATCCACCAGTCCCCAGGGAGCAGTGGGGACATCCTTGTCAGGCCATGACGTGAAGTGAAAGTGGGTTATAGTTTGGACCGGTCCACCTTTCTGGGACAACAACATGTTGTTATTAACATATAGTCGTACATTTAATAACTTTTCTGAGACAATACCATGTTGTTATTAACACATAGTCATACATTTAAGAACCTTTCAAAGACAACACTATGTTGTTATTAACATATAGTCATACATTTAAGAACCTTTCTGAGGCAACACCATGTTGCTATTAACATATAGTCGTTCATTTAAGAACCTTTCTAAGACAACACCATGTTGTTATTAACATATAGTCATGAACCTTTCTGAGAACACGCCATGTTGTTATTAACACACATACATTTAAGAACCTTTCTGAGAACACACCATGTTGTTTATAACACACAGTCATACATTTAAGAACCTTTCTGAGAACACACCATGTTGTTTTTAACATATAGTCATACATTAAAGAACCTTTCTGGGACAACACTATGTTGTTATTAACATATAGTCGTACATTTAAGAACCTTTCTGAGACAACACTATGTTGTTATTAACATATAGTCGTACATTTAAGAACCTTTCTGAGACAACACTATGTTGTTATTAACATATAGTCGTACATTTAAGAACCTTTCTGAGACAACACTATGTTGTTATTAACATAGAGTCATACATTTAAGAACCTTTCTGAGACAACACCATGTTATTAACATAGAGTCATACATTTGAGAACCTTTCTGGGACAACACTATGTAAACACTATGTTGTTATTAACATATAGTCATACATTTAAGAACCTTTCTGAGACAACAACATGTTGTTATTAAAATATAGTCATACATTTAAGAACCTTTCTGAGACAACACCATGTTATTAACATATAGTAGTACATTTAAGAACCTTTCTGAGACAACACCATGTTGTTATTAACATATAGTCGTACATTTAAGAACCTTTCTGAGACAACACCATGTTGTTATTAACATATAGTCGTACATTTAAGAACCTTTCTGAGACAACACCATGTTGTTATTAACATATAGTCGTGCATTTAAAAACCTTTCTGAGACAACACCATGTTGTTATTAACATATTGTCATACATTTAAGAACCTTTCTGAGACAACACCATGTTGTTATTAACATATAGTCGTACATTTAAGAACCTTTCTAAGACAACACAATGTTGTTATTAACATATAGTCGTACATTTAAGAACCTTTCTGGGACAACACTATGTTGTTATTAACATAAAGTCATACATTTAAGAACCTTTCTGAGACAACACCATGTTGTTATTAACATTTGGTTGTACATTTAAGAACCTTTCTGAGACAATACCATGTTGTTATTAACATTTAGTCGTACATTTAAGAACCTTTCTGAGACAACACCATGTTTTTATTAACATATAGTCGCACATTTAAGAACCTTTCTAGGACAACACTATGTTGTTATTAACATATAGTCATACATTTAAGAACCTTTCTGAGACTAGACCATGTTGTTATTAACATATAGTCGTACATTTAAGAAACTTTCAAAGACAACACCATGTTGTTATTAACACACAGTCATACATTTAAGAACCTTTCTGAGAACACACCATGTTGTTATTAACACACAGTCATACATTTAAGAACCTTTCTGAGACAAACACCATGTTGTTATTAACATAGAGTCATACATTTAAGAACCTTTCTGAGACAACACCATGTTGTTATTAACATAGAGTCATACATTTAAGAACCTTTCTGGGACAACACTATGTTGTTTTTAACATATAGTCATACATTTAAGAACCTTTCTGAGACAACAACATGTTGTTATTAACATAGAGTCATACATTTAAGAACCTTTCTGAGACAACACCATGTTGTTATTAACATAGAGTCATACATTTAAGAACCTTTCTGAGACAACACCATGTTTGTTTGGAGACAACACTATGTTGTTGTTATTAACATATAGTCATATATTTAAGAACCTTTCTGAGACAACAACATGTTGTTATTAACATATAGTCATACATTTAAGAACCTTTCTGAGACAACAACATGTTGTTATTAACATATAGTCATACATTTTTCTGAGAAGAAAACATGTCTGTACACCCATCATGTTGTTATTAACACATAGTCATACATTTCAGAACATTTCTGGGACAACATGTTGTTATTAACACATAGTCATACATTTCAGAACATTTCTGGGACAACATGTTGTTATTAACACATAGTCATACATTTCAGAACATTTCTGGGACAACATGTTGTTATTAACAGATACATTTCTTTCTGGGACAACATGTTGTTATTAACACATAGTCATACATTTCAGAACATTTCTGGGACAACATGTTGTTATTAACACATAGTCATACATTTAATGAACTTGTTTAGTAGGTTGATGATTGTTTGTTTCATTATTTAAATAAATAAACGGAATTTTGGAGAGAACAAAGCAAAAGTTAATATCCACAAGGCCCCATCAGTAGACTCAACAGTAAATAGTATACAATAATTTTATGTCTAAGAATATGACACTGCAGGCTCAACTACGACATAAGTAAGTAAAGGTCTCTTTTCCACGCCTTTATGCGTATTGGGCACATAGGGCATATATGGCCTCAACTACCACATGCATAAAGTAAATACTGTACAGTCCCCACAGTGTGCCTGTCAGACAGGACCACAAACACTTGAGCACATTCTGTGGACCTGCCGAGAATATTTAACATATCTATAAAGGGACACATGGCCTCTGGAGCAAAGTGTGCAGTATGGGGACACATGCAAGACATGCAGCTGACATGCGAGTTCATAAAAGTCTTGCCAAAGCAAGGAAAAAGAAGAGTTTGAAAAATTCTATTTCATTATTTGTTTCATGGAGTTATACTTTTTTTCAGGTGTAATATTATTTTATAACAGTAAAAACACAATAAAGTAGTGTGATCAAATGAAGCCTGATTGTACGGCTCTATTAGAAATGTTTGAAATAAATATAAGTAAATGCTGGAGAATCAAACACAGCAAGGATTAGAGACCGTGCGGAGCTGCACGAAGTGAGCATGTACAGCAGGAGTCTATCGATCTTCAGTAGGTGGCTTCCCCGTCAACAATTGTTTCGGTCCGTTTATCCCCTAGGCCAGGTGCTCTCACTCTTGCTAATGCCTTACTTACTTACTTAGTCGCTCCTCTTCTACCTTGGGGTGTAGAGGTTTGCCAGAGAGATCGCCAGACGTCTCTATCAGCAGTTTTCTTTCTGGCTTTGTTCCATTCCAGTCCTCTGTCAGTCAGGGACTGTCGGATGTTGTCTTCCCAGCGCACCCTGGGTCGTCCCGGAGGTCTGGTTCCCTGGTTCTTAGCCTCCCATGCTTGCCATGGTGGCCGATTTTCTCCCATTCTGCACACATGTCCAAACCATCGTAACTGTGACTGATCCACTCGGGTTAGTAAGGGCTGGGTATCAAGATCTTAACGTATTGTCTGATTGCGGACTTTGTCCCTTCTTGTCACTTGGACCACCTTTCTCAGGTATCTCATTTCCGAGGCCTGCAGCTGGCTTCTGTGAGCTGTTGTCATTGCCCATGACTCACACCCATAGGTCAGGACTGGTACATAGGTAGAGCGCTAATGCCGCGACCCTTTAATACAGCTTTTCATCTCGTGGTGATCCACAACCATCATATTATTTTCGTTGTTACTTCATAACTTCAGTGAACATGTGGTTTCCGACGGTTTTATGCCACCTATGTGAAAGGCTCGTTGGACCTCCAAAAGAGTCACGATCCATAGGTTGTAACCGCTTTCCTAGACAATTTTGGGTAGGGTTTTTTCGGGGGGGTGGGGGCGACCCAGGTCATCACTCCCGGGCCTAGGACATATTCTGTTAGGCTGATCGGACAATACGTTTATAATCTGTCAACTAGTCTGCAAGGTACTTGATAATGATAGTGTCGATGATGATAACTTGATGATGCATATGATGATAACTTGATGATGTCGATGATGATAACTTGATGATGCCGATGATGATAACTTGATGATGCCGACGATGATAACTTGATGATGTCGATGATGATAACTTGATGATGCCGATGATGATAACTTGATGATAACTTGATGATGCCGATGATAATAACTTGATGATGCCGATGATGATAACTTGATGATGTCAATGATGATAACTTGATGATGTCAATGATGAATGCCTGGGCGGACATATGATGCTTCTTACCGTGGACAATTGTAGAATCCTGATGGTGTAGTCGGCAAACACTTGTGTGGTTGCCAGTTTGACCGTGACCTCTCCAAGTTTGATCTCGCCATCTTCGGGCCAGTATCTCTCACATTTGTGCTGTAACATTGTGTTTAGATGTAGCGTTTAGTTACAATCTTTCATGAAAGTAACAAAACCATGTTTTGTTTTAAACAATATTAGTAACTTAAACTCATTATCCTATTGTGTCGTTAAATGTCACATAGGGTTCGCAGTCTCGTTCTGTCATGTGCGACTACTTCAACCTCATGGAGGTAATCTAGTCCAACAGCCTTCCAACAGCCTTGGTTTCTCTCGTCAACGTTCGTCTTAGGGTTTCTTGTTTGCGTCCTCGAATCCTCAAAGCCTTTATTTCCTACTGTAATGCCTATCTGGTGATTCTCTACTGGTTTTTTTCAGGATGTGTCCTATATAGGGCCATCTTCACTGTCTTATAACTGTTGATACTAGTGGTTGCCCACACATTTTTTTTTTTTTTTTTTCATATTTCTTCACTCCTTTTGAATTCATTCCATTTTATTTTCATCATTGTTTCTCAGACATTTGTTTTCAAATCCATGTAACTTTCTGTGTGTCTTTAGTGGGTCTCCAACTTTCACTTGGTATACAATTTAAAAAACATTAGAACTGAAAATATGTAACTTTGTTTTAAAACTATACAATTTATAGTTCCCTATGTTGTTCACGATATTGAGTTGAGTTGACTTGAGTTGAGTCAAGAATTGACATCACAGCACTTGGAGCATTCCCATGCATGCTCTGTCCTGATCTTCAGAAGCCAGAGCGGAGTTCCAATACTGATGGTACTGGTCGCAATTTGGTTATGTCTGTTTTGCCTTTCCTTTGAGTTTATTGAGCCGGTCAGATCCTCTGGTTACACCCAGATGCCTAATTCTCTCCAGGCCATCATCATCATCATCAGTTCTCGTTATGCCTAGTGGCACATGTGGCTTCAGAGAGGACTTTCCATGCTTTCCTGTCCTGTGCAATCTTCAATGCAGTTTTCCATGTCAAAGATGCCGCACTCAGGTCACTTTCCATCGTTCGTCTCCATGTTGTTTTTGGGCGCCCCTGTTTTCTCTTTCCCTCTGGTGTCCATGTGAGAGCTGTTTTGGCAGGTATATCAGAAGTCATTCTCATAACGTGGCCATTCCATTTTCAACTTCTCTTGGTAATCATACTGTCTAGAGTTTCTTGGTTTGTGGCTTGAAGTAGTTTAGTGTTTGAGATTGTATCTGGCCAGAAAATTGTGATAATTCTACGTAGACATATGTGGTGGAAGGTGGACAGCTTGTGTGCATCCTTTTTGGTCATTCTCCAGCATTCCGCTCCATAAAGAAGAACTGGCAAAATGATGCTCTTGAAGAGTCGGAGTTTCGTTCCTCTGCAGTAATTGTTGGATTTCCAGATTTGCCTCATCCTTCCAAAAGCAGCTCTAGCTTTGTTCAGACGTGACTTTATGTCCTCCTCTGCCCCTCCCAGTAGGGACACCACACTGCCAAGATACGTGAAATGTTCTACATTTTCAAGTGATTGGTTACTTATGGTCACTGGTTGTTGGTTTGGACTGTTTGTCATGATCTTAGTTTTCTTTGTATTTATTCTCAGTCCCACCATTTCTGCTCTGCAGTTTAGTCTGTTATTTTTCTCTTGTATATGTTCATGTTTATGTGATAGGAGTGCTATATCATCTGCAAAATCAAGGTCCTCAAGCATGGTAAATGGAGTCCATCGTATGCCTCTTAATGTCCTGTCTACTGTGTTCTTTAGTATCTAATCAATCACAAGGTTGAAGAGGAGAGATGACATAACACATCCCTGTCTTACACCTGTCTTTACTGGGAAAGATGTATTGTAATTTTTTATACTGCAGGAAGTCTTTATAGAAGAGAGCAATTATGTTGACTATTTTTTCTGGAATTCCATAATAATCTTCTATCTCTGTTGATTCCTTTGCTTGTTCCCAAAGGGCCTTATTCAAGATATTAAAGCTGCTGATGCCTCGCCAGTCAGTGCCTTGGCCTAAATAGGTTTTTTTCAATAACATTTTTCCTTCATTTTGCGTGAGTGACTTAGGGGTTATGAATGAAGTCTGGTAACTTAGACACATCTGGTTTGATCCAACGGCTGTAGACCGCTATACGTTAATCTTGACAACGACATGGAGAGCTGTCCATTCAGAAAAAAAGCAATGGCAAACAACAGAACGTAAATTATTTAGTAAAACCACCAAAAGCTGCCAGTAAATATTGAGGCTGTCCTGTGAGATCGCATTAAATAATGAGCGAATAACTACATTAGGTAATTGTGTCACTTCCCATCGTGCAACCTTTTCGTGATGAGTTATCTCCCTTGAATCTCCCATTAGGTAAAACGAGAAAGACATCATCATCATCATCCTGAATACACATGTGCTTTACAGAACGTCGCTCTCGCCACAGCACGCCTAAAGGTCTCTCCCATCTCTAGCCAATTCTCTAGCCCTATGTGCTTTCATAGGATGGCGTGATGCTGACACATCAGCCACCTAGTGCCGATTGGTCTATAACATACAGGTCTAGCCCCATATGCCTAGTACGCCTTAAAGCGTGGAAACGGGTCCTTTACTTTACTTGTGTGCCTTCACAGTCTATACATCTGCAATTTGCTCTACCCACTTGATCGGAGGTCAACCTCGTTTTCGGGAAACGGTAGCTTCAGTCAGCTTTTTTTTCCAGGCGACCATGACCTTTCACATGGCCAAGATTTCTCAACTATCGGGACAGGATGCTGTGTACGGGCCAGTTCTCTTGGTTCTCACATCATGCAGGACGTCTGTGTTGTTCTTCTTCTGTGTCCGTCGTAGAAGATGCAACTACACTGCCATAATCCGGTCACATATCTGATCCAAGATCCACAAGATGCAACTACACTGCCATAATCCGGTCACATATCTGATCCAGGATCTACAAGATGCAACTACACTGCCATAATCCGGTCACATATCTGATCCAGGATCCACAAGATGCAACTACACTGCCATAATCCGGTCACATATCTGATCCAGGATCCACAAGATGCAACTACACTGCCATAATCCGGTCACATATCTGATCCAGGATCCACAAGATGCAACTACACTGCCATAATCCGGTCACATATCTGATCCAGGATCCAGAAGATGGAATGAGATAGCAACCATAATCTATCAAACTTTCTGTCACGGCACTTGATGAGGACCTTGATTGTGAAACAAACTAACAAAGCTAGAACTGTCTACAACTAGTAACATGATAACAATCATCATTATGTTCCATGCCTTAAAGTACAGATGGTCAGACCCATCATCCCACACGATTTCCCTTCTTATGCGAATTTATGGAGGCAGCCCACCTGACGATCTGACCTGAGCATACGAAACTGAACGTAAAGAAGAAGACAAAGGATCAGTCAATCAAATGATTTGATTTGATTCAAGAACTGACATCACAGCACTCGAGGCATTCCCATAAGCGCTCCGTTCCCATCTTCAGCAGCCAGCGAAGAGTTCCGATACTAACGGTGCTAGTAGCTTTCTGATTAAACGTCCGTCCTGCCTTTCCTCTGAGCCTCGAGCTTCTGCCAGAACCTCTCGTCACCCCCAACTGCATCAATCTCACCAGACTGTGGTGATCCATCTGCTCCTCCGCATTGTACACGCTCTCCCACAAGGCACTAACTACGTCTGCCCTATCATGTAGCAGTATTCCACCAAGTTGTGCAGAGCCAGCCAGTCTGTCCTTCTGTTCATTTCCCAACACTCAGGCGTGACCTGGTGAAAAAATTCAGACAATCAATCAATTAATTAAATAGGTGCCGTCTCCACAATAAAAGTTAGCTGCAGTAGATCTCCAATAGGTTCTGTCTTTCGTCCTGGATGTACACCTTCTCAGACTGTTCTCGTCCATCTTTTTATGAACCCAGATTGTATCGCTGTCTACCTCTTGGAACATGAGTGTGTTGTTGCCCCCTTCTCCCTCCGCCTTGCCATTTGGTGACGTCGTTTAGGTGTTTATCTTTTCACCCTTTTAATCACTTCTCCCCCACCCACTTCTTTTACTTTGCTAATTTCCCTTTCTTGTTTGATAATAAGGTAAAGTAAAGGACCCTTTCCCACGCCTTTAGGCGTATAGGGCATATAGGGCTAGACCTATATTTTTATAGACCAATCGGCACAAGATGGGTGATGTGGTCAGCATCACGCCGACCGCCTTTACTTTCCCGGGACTGCACTCGGTACCCACTCAAGGCTGGGTCGACCTGGGAGCCAATGTCATTATTGAAAACAGTCCGGTTCCGCCAGGGAGCGAACCTACGACCTTCTGATCCTCGGCGAGCGTCTAGCCTCTCGGCCACGGCGGCTCCCCTGTTTGCTAATGGTTATTAGGTTTTCATGTTCTTCCCACAAAACATGACCTAGAAATCTTGTCTGTCTCATATCCTCCTGTCTGTGTCCGGTATATTCTTTTAGTCCTAAGAAACAGCGATGATAATAGGATACCGTGTATCTGAATACATAATCGTGTGGCAGGGCAGACCGGACACTTAGCCATGGCTGGCAGCTGGTCGAGGAAGGAAGCTCTTTGGTGCAGACAGATAGATCACTGCTCTTCTGATCCGGTAGCCTCTACAGCGTGCTTTGTTCCAAAACGTTCTCAAGACACCTTTCCTCTGAGGTTAACAAGACAGGCCGAAAGAGATATCATGCTGCATAGCAAACACATCGACTCCACAACACAGAAGAAACTTCATCGCTAGTCCTAATGTGCATCGCCATGGACTCATTGTCATGCTTTTCTACAGCACAATGGAACACGATCGTGTAGACAAGAGAAAGAGATGCCAAGGGACGAAACCAAAAAATCCACAGATTACCGTTCCTTGCTCCACAAGGTTGGTCAGCATAACCACTTTGTCCACTTGCTGCTCCCACAACATCTGCACGAAATCTCCGAGGATAGCTTTCGTTGGCCCTGTGGAAGTTCGACATAACCTTTTCTAACAACTGACACCATCAACGACACCAAAAACACCAACCCTAGTCAAGTAAAGGTTCATTTGCACGTCTTGAACGCATCGGTCACAGCGTGCTAGACACATTGTATATAAACCTATCAGTGCTCGATTAGTGATGGGCTCAACATCAGGCCGGCCGCCTTGTCCTCCCAAGATATTACCTGTTGGTTTTTTTTTTTTTTTTCTTTTAACTTGGAGCTAAGGTTACTTTGAAGAAAAGTACCTACGTCGATGTGGGTCTGAACCCTTGACTTTCCGACCGACAGATATGCTTTTATGGCAGCTTCATCAGCAAGTATAAAAAAAACATATTTCTCTGCAGTTGATTGACCTGTTCAGTGTTGGTACAAGTTTGTTTTGAGAAACAGTTTACAATATACCTTGGTCTAAGCGGACCACCATCATTAAAAAGTAATTGTAAAGGAGGACACAGAAAAAGAATTATGTAGATTTGTGGGACTCTTGGACATTGTTTTCTTCTTGCCTTCTTCGGGTGTATAGTTTGAAGTTTGGCGTTTCCGAATGCCACCTGCCACATTTGTGAAGCACTCTACTTCACGAGCTGCAATGTCATTCGCGCCATCAATTGCAAGAAATGTGGCATACTTCGGTGACACGGGTCTACGACTGTCCGACAGGTTCAGACATCTTTTGGATGTGCAAAACAGTGCCTTGAAACCACTACCATTGCCCTTTCATTGCCAGGATCACCAAGGTGCCCAGGGTATAAAGGTGACAACAATCAAATCTAGCCACTCCAGCGACAGAGTCTGCAAGTCTTTTGAAAATCGCTCTATTTTCACTTCGGGTACTTTAACACCTAGAGGACTGAACTGCCAACAAAGTTTCATCTCAAATCCTAGGTGATTGAACTGCCCACACAGTTTTATCTAAAAACCCTCTGGTTACGGCCCGTGAAATTCCGTAGGTTTATTTATTCTCCCGTCACACGTACCTCGCCAGTCTAATGACAAAACATCATCCTGACCGCTTCGAGATACTAAACTAAGTGATTTTGTGTAATTGTGTAGTATCGTTTTATTTAGGAATGTGCCGATGAAGGATCCACAATCGCAACGTTCACCTTTGTTTGTGTTCGTTATATTGTAAAGCTTGCTGATATACTTTTCGTTAGGTTTTATATCCTTTTATGATATTTTGGACTAAGAATTTGCCGAGATGTCTTTCGACTGGTTTTATGCCGAATCTTTCAATGTTGGCATAATTTTTTTTTTTTTGAGGATCTCTGGTGGCTCTTGTAGCATTTCCCAGACACCTCATGTCTGTGGATACTTACTTTTGTTTATGAACTATTGACTTTGGCCCTGTTTGCCGGTGTAGCAAAGGGTGGGGGCGATTAGGCGTGCTTTATGTAAAAACAATTATTGTGATTGTGAATGCAAGAAAGAATTTACGTCATTGCGCTCCGGACAACGCCATAAATGCTCAGTATATCCTAATAGAAGCCGAAATGTGCAGACGCCAGTTGTTCTGTTGCAAGCTGGCCAGTAATCACTTCTCGACCCTCTCAGGACTTCAGATTATGTCCTTACGGTCATGGCTCCACTATAACCTTAGAATTGCACGGGATTTCTTGCATTTGTACCTTGGGTATTCTCATCCCAATAATGACTCTTCGGATCACCAAGTGTTAATATCTATATACTCAAGCTGGTGGGTTAGCTGCAGGCAAGAACAGTCCTTGCCTGTGATCAGTCAGACACATTCTGTAAAGATGACTAAAGCACCACAGAGAAGAGAAACGCGTTACTGGTGGCAGTTTTAACGGTGTACGTGTCCGGCTATGTGGCTTAGAGGTAAGTGAATGTGTTTAACAATTTTACAGTCCCAGAGTATTGAGTTTCGATTTCCGCTGAGGATTTATTGAACAATTTAAACTCGTTGTTTCCTAATATGGTACGAGAGTCGCACCCTGGTAGAGATAGGGGCCTCACCAGGTAATATCCCCAAAGACAACGGAGCACTGTATCCAACCCTTAGTGTGGAGACGTCACATATTTAAATTGCTTTAATGGTGCAGTCGGGACACGCCTTCGCTAGTTGTATGTTGACCGAACATACCATTTATATACACCAGACTTGTACATATGTAGCAATTTAAATTCTCGTGGAATCAAAGAGCAATGCACCACACAAACGTTTGGAGAGAAGCCTAAAAGGTAATGTAGAGATTTATAACTGAATGAAAAGCAGATCAGCGAGCTTCACAATATAACAAACACAAACGATTCGTCAAGTTGCGGCTATGAAGCCTTCATCAGCACATACATAAATTAAACAAAACCACATGAAGACACAAAATCACTAAACTAGATACTCTGAAGCAGTGACGTTGATGTCTTGCCAGTGGGATGAAGAGACACGTGTATGAACCGAGAATAAATAGCCGAGGAATGCCAGGGGCTGTAACTCAGGATTTTAGATGAAACTGCGTTGGCGGTTCAGTCCCCTAGTTGTTAATGTGCCCAAGGTGACAATAAAGCGAGAGACTTACAGAATCTGTCGCTGGAGTGGCTAGATTCAATTGCTGTCACCTCCATGTAGTTAACACCTTGGTGATCCTAGCAATTGAAGTGCAACGGCACTGGTTTCATGGCACCGTTCTGCATATCTAAAATATGTTTTCTGAACCTATCAGCCAGTTTCGTCGATGTATATTATGCCACATGTTTTGCAGTTGAAGGCATAAATTGCATGGCGTCTTGTGCAATAGAATGCTTCACGTATGTGTAAGGTGGCATTCGGGAATTCCAGACTTGTTCCCTGAACCACACATGGACCGGTCCTGCATACAGGTCTGTGGCAAGAGACCCTGCTGAGATGGGACTCAGGCGCAGCACCTAACCGACTCTTGTCTAGAATGTCCTTGAGGTTACAGTCATATCTCTGGGCCACTAGAGGAAGTTCAGAGAAACTCGTGCTGCTGGCAGGGTCTGCTAAAAGTTAATGAGCTCGATGATGGTGCCTGTTGTAATGATGATGATGATGTGATGATGACGACGATGATGATGACGACGATGATGATGACGATGATGATGACGACGATGATGACGACGACGATGATGACGATGATGATGACGACGATGATGATGACGACGACTATGCGAGTTTACTATTGAACACGACAGTTTTAAACTTACCTTGTGATGCTATAAACAATTCTTCTCCTTGATAACCCTATCAGTAAATGAGAAATACAGAGACTTTCAATCAGTTTTATATCAAACGACTTACATAATCTGGCAATTAAATAATGAAATTGATTTTACTATGGCCAAGACCAAATTGTTCTCCGTGAAGCAGAGCATGCCGTCCAAACAATCACCACTCATCACTGATATGACAGAATTGTAACGCTACCCGGTCAGCCGACGGCATTTTAAATAGCTAGTAAGAGTTGTCTGGTTACGGTATAGCATAGGGCAAAAGGCGAATATTATGTTTTATCTCTTCAAAACTATTGTGAACACTTTTTTTAAGATGAAGTTAGAGCGGCGCGTCAAATTTCTGGCTTAGATAAACTCACTGCCAAACTGACATATGAAGATCGATGTCTGGCTATGAAGATCAGAGCGAGTGAATTCGATGTTAAATCTGATAAGCATTGATTCTCGTTAACTTGTCTCATCAATTCAACTGTCTCGCGAACATGTTTCATAGTTTAAATAGTAATATTCTAATATCTTCGAGAAAATTTTACCTTAGCAAACAAAACTTTGACATATTTAAGTGAACATCCTACCCCAGTATATAAACAAATTGAAATATTTCAGTATACATTCGACCCCAGTATATAAACAAATTGATATATTTCAGTATACATCATAAGCCAGTATGTAAACAAATTGATATATTTCAGCGTTTATATAATCCGATGTGGCGGGCTGCATGATTTCGAGGCATGTGGTCCGCCTCAAGTGCTGGAGGTCCCTGGTTCAAGCCCCCGGGAAGACTGGGATTTTTTGTAGGTCTGGCGTTCAAGCCCCGGTTGCGATGAACCTTGGCTTACGACGTATCTGCTTTCGCCACGATTCAGCTTTATATGATTACTGCGACAAAGCAACTTGCACTGCTCTAACGTCTAGGATTGATGACACAGATGGCTCTCAGTTCCTTTTTACATTTCTGTCAGTTTATTCTATCACATTCTTTGACACTGTTCCAACAATTATTCAGACATCCACTAATCATCCTCAAGATATTGAAACTACATCTTCTATTCACACAACTGTCTTCTGCGACTTCCGGTGAGCAACTGACCACGAGTCAAGCTTGGGCTTCCCCTTGCCTACTCGACCAGACCCAATTATCTCGTACAGTCACTTGTAGCACCTACTTTCTGCTGGCCACAATGTACCTCATCACACCCGTGTTACCTCATCACACTGGTGATACCTCATCACACTGGTGATATCTCATCACACCGGTAAAGACTGGGATTTTTCCCCTTGGACTTCTAGTAGTCAGATCGGACGCCCATGTGTATTGTTCCCCACTTTAAAAATCCGTTAGCAGTTGCAAATCGAAAAGGATTAGTCTAACCGCGCTGCCGGGGCGGAATTTGGAGTTTAAAATCTACCAAAAGTATTTTAAAATCCTCGCCGTGCTACGGAGTTCGTGTGCTGTGCTGAGAATCTTCGGACTCAGGTTCGAGTCAGAAGTAAAACGAAGCACTTTTTGGGTTACTACCCTTGTGCCATGATGTTGATCCGTTGACTAAACCTAAACCTATAATCCTGTAGAACATCTTATCTCAACATACCAACAACAACAAAACTTCAGTCAACATCTTATCTCAACATACCAACAACAACAAAACTTCAGTCAACATCTTATCTCAACATACCAACAACAACAAAACTTCAGTCAACACCTTATCTCAGCATACCAACAACAACAAAACTTCAGTCAACATCTTATCTCAACATACCAACAACAACAAAACTTCAGTCAACATCTTATCTCAGCATACCAACAACAACAAAACTTCAGTCAACATCTTATTTCAACATACCAACAACAACAAAACTTCAGTCAACACCTTATCTCAACATACCAACAACAACAAAACTTAAGTCAACATCTTATCTCAGCATACCAACAACAACAAAACTTCAGTCAACATCTTATCTCGACATACCAACAACAACAAAACTTCAGTCAACATCTTATCTCAACATACCAACAACAACAAAACTTCAGTCAACATTTTATCTCAGCATACCAACAAAAACAAAACTTCAGTCAACACCTTATCTCAACATACCAACAACAACAAAACTTCAGTCAACACCTTATCTCAACATACCAACAACAACAAAACTTCAGTCAACACCTTATCTCAACATACCAACAACAACAAAACTTCAGTCAACACCTTATCTCAACATACCAACAACAACAAAACTTCAGTCAACACCTTATCTCAACATACCAACAACAACAAAACTTCAGTCAACATCTTATCTCAGCATACCAACCACAACAAAACTTCAGTCAACACCTTGCGTCAACATAAAAGAAAAGGTTTGTATAATCTTGAAGAACATAATAAATTTACATATTGAATTTCAGCGAAAATCGTACCTCAGCGTATCAAGCAGTTATTGAATCCTGGAGAACATAGAAAACATAAATGGATATATTTCAGTGAAGATCTTACCTGAACATATGAAGCGTTGATGTAGTCTCCATGTTTCTTGTGTTTACCAATCTGCAAGTGTACTCTCGAGTGGTCATCTGTGGGGGGAGAAGTACAGCTCTAAATAAATTAGGAATATCTTTTTTGGTTATGTTTGAGTTATTCTCCCCTAACAAAGTAGGTCAAGTTTCATTCATATGTTTGTTAGGCTGGTCTACTTTCTTGCAGGCTACGGGTGTGCCACTCTGTTGTTTGCTTTCTGGATTGTCTTCCATATACGTTTTTATTCCGAGAAAGAGAATGCCTGCAACATAGGTTGCAGCACTTTTTATAGAGGTTGCGTTAGACCCAGTTTGCCCATGTTTTTAAAGTGTTAAAAGCGCTGGCGTACTAAAATATACAACACGCGATATCAACGGCATAGCGGAACATGCCCGTAACCTTGTGCCAAGGATACCTAGCCTAAGGTCTACCAATCAGAAGTGAGCTTGTGTGTATATGGGCGGTACGTGGGAAGACTAACATTAGTTTTAACATTTTCTTTCATTAGAGTTTCTACAGAAGGTGACAAAGTAAAACCGGCAAGCTTGTACGCTTGTACACTGGACATTTGGGTGTGTACGTGCGTATGTACTGCCCCCCCCCCCAGCCCCCCCCCCCCCACCCCCCCCCCCCCCCCCCCCGAATCCCACGTAGTTTTCCTACTTTAGCCTTTTCATACATGTGTCATGCTTAGTTAGTAGCAGATGGATGGCATTGATTGTTTCATAATCACGAACTTAGGCTTTTGACATAATCGTTTTATTCATGTTTTGACATTTCATTTTTCAAGGACAAAATAAGAGCGGCTGATCAAGAAGTTAGAACACCGGGCTTTCTTTCATAAGATCCGCGTTCAAACCTCGAAAAGATGACATAGGTTTGTATAGGGAGCACAAGTAGAAATCCTTACATGCATAGTTTGTGGCGACTGTACTAGCAATGTGGCCACAGTACTCGTCTGCAGCTATCGTACTAGCCTTGCGGCCACTGTACTAGCCTTGTAGCCACTTTACTAACCTTGTGGCCACTGTACTAACCTGTTAGCCAATGCACTATCCTTGTGTCCACAATATTAACCATGTGATACTCTACTAGATATGTGGCCACTGTACTAGCCATGTGGCACTGTACTAGCCATGTGGCACTGTACTAGCCATGTAGCCACGGTACTAGCCATGTAGCCACTGTACTAACCATAGGGCACTGTACTAGCCATGTGGCACTGTACTAGCCATGTAGCCACTGTACTAACCATGTGGCACTGTACAAGCCATATAGCCACTGTACTAGCCATGTAGCCACTGTACTAACCATGTGGCACTGTACTAGTCATGTAGCCACTGTACTAGCCATGTTGCCACTGTACTAATCTTGTAGCCACTGTACTAGCCATGTTGCCACTGTACTAATCTTGTAGCCACTGTACTAGCCATGTGGCCACTGTACTAGCCATGTGGCCATTGTATTAACCATGTGGTGACTGTACTAGTAGTCTTGTGGTGGCTGTAATAACCATGGCTAGTGCAGATAACTGGTAAATCGCTGGTTTCTTGCATTTTTGTTTAACTCAATGCAACGTGTCTTGCAAGTCCAGTGTCCATTTTTCTGTTGAGTTTACCTCTTCTTTTAGTAACCATGTCTTTTATTTATGTTCTTTCCAGAGCATCGCCTTGGGTGATGGTCTTTGCTGATGTATGTCTGTCATCTCAAAACAAGTTGTTTTTTTTTTGAAACAGAATAGGAGGAGGCAGTGTCAACTACTTACATGCACAAATGTTCTTGTATCGGTTCTTGTTCTTGTTCTCACTGCTTTGACCAACTACCATAGTGGCCTCCAGGTTGGCAGGGATCGACTGTACAACACACAGACACAACAATGAGACTATTGTCGCATCAACAGAAACGTGGTTAAAGCGATACTTGCAGAGAAGAAATTATTTCTTCTTTTTCCTCGCGTTTACAACTGTAAACTATAGGGGAAAAGTTCTGGTTGTTAGTCCACTACTGAACTGCAGTCCTATTCCAGGACTTGAGTGTTGCGTGTGCATCCATTTGAAAGATCTTAAGAATTTGTAGGCAGACTGTTGGTTCCTTGCCTCTCAGGCAGATGCATTCAGACTTTGAAGGAAGCAAAAAACATATTTAAAAGCTGTCTTCGCTGCCTGAATTTACAGCTTTTAATGGCGGTGTTACTTCCTGACACAAGAATCCAACAATCCCACAATGTCACACATCAACTAACTGCAATTTTGAAACACCTGGCTATCCTAATAGAGAAAGAAACAGAAATTATAAATACTGTATTCATGCTAACTTTGGGTTATCAGTGTCTGGCTTGGACTTTGAGCAAGAACAGCCAAATGGGATGTGTGAGAAAGGCCGTGAACACAACTAGAACAGATCATGTGAGAAACAAGAAAATCAGATACTGTTAGAACAACACATATAATTAAATTCATTAGAAAACAAAGATTGAAATCGTTAGACTTTTTAACTGAGAATGAATCAGACCGCACAACATAAAAGCAGAAACAGCAACAGCTCGTGGCCACCAATAAGAAAATTGATTGAAGAAGTCCCTGAGGCCTTGATACTGCACAACATCCTAGCGTATTAGGTCACCGAGCTTGCCCTAGCTCGGTTACCAATCATTTGTAAACCGAGGACGCTTAGAGGCACAAAGCAGAATATGTACACAAGCTAAAAGGTCGCCGTATGACGGAGAAGGGTTGAGCGAAAAGGAGGGGATGGGGTTGGGAGCGGAGTTCTTGAGCATGAGATTTAAGCGTTTTAGCCACTTGTCCAGCAGCTCCTGAGTTTAATGAAAGCTGAAAACCACAAACTGGTTCCAGACATGACGCACTAATAATAAAGAATTTTAAAATGGTATGACAAGATGTAGCTACAATTTGCAAAGTTGACGAAAAACATCATGAAGGTAAAACACCATACATGCATGGATGGCTTGGCTATACTTCATAATGAAGACAAGAGCA
>CAJHNH020001524.1:537500-555000 GCA_905116865.2 Candidula unifasciata | reverse complement strand
GCCGTGTGTCGTGGTTCTCGGTATTTGTCGTGCTCATGAACTCTTCATGGTTAAAAAATTCGTTTCCTATTTGTTTTTCCGGGATTCAGCCGCGCCATCTGTTCACCTCTTCCTGTTTTCTCTCTCCTCTATCGTCCAATATGTTCTGCTGTAGAAGTTCTTATCTACAGTTTGGTCTGGCTGCATTCTTACTAGATGGCTAAAGCCCTTCATTCTCAGTTTTTCACAGACACGATCGCGTCCCAACCTTCTCTTTAATGTAGGCATAAGACTGGAGCGAGCCCCTGCAGAATTATTTCTGAATTATGTTTACCAAAATGAGACTCACCAACTTCAGAGATCTTGAACTTGGGTATCTCAGACATCATGACTTCCTGACTGCCTACGACTACATCTATGCTGCTCTTTGCAACAAGCCGACTCACAGAAGTTGAATTCCCACGGCTCCTAGCAATTAAAAGGATCAGTATCATTTTTAGTTTTTATGATCTATACATAAATACATTCTTAGACAGATGCTTAGTATTTAACAACAACCACTGACTGCCCACTGAATGAACGAATCAATCTTTCGAGAACCTACATCACAGCACTGCAGACATTCCTACAGGGGCTTCTTCTCTTTTTGGTGGTTTTAGTAGCGACCTTATTCAACGTCCGCTGTTTGCTGTCCACATTAAGTTTCTTCCACATGACCTGCATACCCTCAATCAATCAGTTCTTTCAGTAAAGGACTGCACTGACAGTCCTCCTGCTCCAGGGACTTGATCTTCAAGAACTTCCCAACCATTCACCTGTCCATTAGCAAGATCGACACCCATAGAGCAGCAGTCAATTTCATCAGCTCATTTCCCCCCCCCCCCCCCCCCCCCACACGCCCGCACATCTTGGGCAGACAGTCCGTGATTTACCCCTGGCCTGGCAGTTCACGCAAATGATGCATACCCTATTGCGCGTAGCAAATCGGTTGCTTTATTCCGAACCATGTTCTATACTGCCAGCAGAACTTCTCAAAGTAGATCCCAACACCACTGCTAGCATTCTAGAACCATTGTTCAAGGATATTTGGGAAAAAGAAGTGCTGCATGATGACTGGACTGAAGGAACAATAGTCTATCTATCTATCTATCTATTGTCTTCTTCACTTTTACCGGGTTGTAGCCCAGTGTCGTGGTTTAAAATATTTGTTTTGTGCCTCTCGCGTGATTTGAGTGACAGTTTTCTGGATCTTCTGGCCGTATTCAGCTACTCCATCTATCCATTTTTTCCTGGGTCTTCCTCTGGCCTTTCTTCCAGATGTTCTACTGTAAAAGGCCTTATAGGTAATCTGATCCGGTTGTATTCTTACTAAATGGCCAAACCACTTAATTCTCTGTCTTTCAATATGTTTCATGCATGCTCTTGTTCCAACTTTGTCTCTAATGCTGACGTTTGTGACTCTGTCTCTTCGTGTATTGTTGGTGAAGGAACAATAGTCAAAATCCCCCAAAAAGGAGACTTAACAGACTGCAATAATTGGAGGGGAATTACTCTACTCTCAGTACCAAGCAAAATATTTTGTAAAATCATCATAATGCGGCTTGAAAAAGGAGTAGATAAATGCCTACGAGTGGAACAAGCAGGATTCAGAAAGGGCAGAGGAACAACTGAGCACATCTTCGCCATACGTAACATTTTAGAACAATGCAACGAATGGCAGAGATGTACATATATTAATTTTGTGGACTTTGAGAAAGCTTTTGACAGCGTCCATAGAGACGGTCTGTGGAAAATTTTACGACATTATGGAATTCCAGAAAATATAGTCAACATAATTGCTCTCTTCTATAAAGACTTTTCCTGCAGTATAAAAAATTACAATACATCTTTCCCAGTAAAGACGGGTGTGAGACAGGAATGTGTTATGTTATCTCTCCTCTTCAACCTTGTGATTGATTGGATACTAAAGAACACAGTAGACCGGACATTAAGAGGCATACGATGGACTCCATTCACAATGCTTGAGGACCTTGATTTTGCAGATGATATAGCACTCCTATCACATAAACATGAACATATACAAGAGAAAAGTAACAGATTAAACTGCACAGCAGAAATGGTGGGACTGAGAATAAATACAAAGAAAACTAAGATCATGACAAACAGTCCAAACCAACAACCAGTGACCATTAGGAATAAACTCACAGGGAGCAAGTACAGCAGGGATCTACCAGTCATCAGTAGAAGTTATCCTCGTCGACAAGTGTTTCGGCCCACGATTCTCCTAGACACTTTCGGAGGTGGGCCCACCTGAGTTCATGAAGCTCAGGGCTGGTACCCTGAGCACGAAATTACATGATGGTGTTTTTCTTTCGGATAGGGACTAGACGACTTGGTGATTTGCAGAAGGTACTGTGAGATAAGAAGTCGTCACGGCAGCCTAATTAAAGCAGTCAGCATACCTGGACGACCGAGCGACAAGCTTACGATCGGTTTACCGGACACATGTTGGACTTTTGTTTACAGGTGGCTGAGAAACACTGGCAGACAATTCGGACACGATGGACTTTCAAAGGGTGAGAAACCCTTTTCCGCTAGACACCCGGACCAGCTCACCGAGGCCCGTCCCCTACGTTGTTTCGCTGCGTCCAAAGCCAGCTCGAGGCCCTTTCGGCTACCTCGCCCAGTTTTTTAAGTGTTCGTTTCCGTTCATTACCGAGCAATCCTAGTTCTTTAACCACATTGTACAGAGAAGTGGAGACGAGACCTCGCGCTCCCACTTCGACGGCAAAGACCGCGTGTTCAAGGCAGCCAGGTACGCCTGGAATACCACCCTTCTGAACACTCGTATCGATGTACTTGTTAGCCATCAGATACTGTGTGAGCCATGATCGAGAAGAATATCTTACCCTCGACATTCAACAGTGAGATGGGCCTGAATTGGGAAAGACTCGAGCCCTGCTCTTTGGGAATGTACACCCCATTCGCCTTTTGCCATTCTGGACATATGTTTTTGCGGATCCACGCTTGTCTCAACAAGACGTGAAGCATTTTTAGGATTTTCGGGCAACGCTTGTAAAGAACGTACGGAACACTAGTCGGCCCTGGGGCAGACTTGCCGCTGGCTTTTTTCACAACTTCCTCAACCTCAGACCAAAGGGGAGGTATCATTTTAAATGGTACCTTCGGCAACTCAGGCTGCTTGAGGCTGCTAAGGATCTCTGGATTGTCATCGAGAGGCTCTCTCCTCTTTTTGTCAGAGTACATCTTGCGTAGATGTGACTCAAGCTCTTCCTGACTGACAACCAGAGTGCCAGACTTCGGTTGCTCGAAAAGACCTCGAGCAAACTGATACGGGTCCTTAAAGAATTTCTCTCGCTCCCTTTTGGTTCTCCGTCTGTTGGCACAGAAACGCTCAGCGCGACAGAGGGCACTGTGTCTGTTCTTTAAATGCAACCAGACTTCATACAGCCCCTCCCGTTCGCTACCTGTAGCGGCTTTGAACCGTTTTCTGGGCGCATTCTTGTCTGCCCGACACTTCAGAATGTCCCTCTGCCTCCTGCTAGTATTCTGCTTGGCACCCGGCTGTGCCTTTTCTACTGTCCTGAACTCACGGGAGCAGTGTTCATATATTACATCACCGAATTTTGTAAGCTTGTCGCCTAACGACTTCTTGTTTAAATCATGCTTAAGTATCTCACACAATGTACTCTTCAACTTACACCACACCACCTTATCGCTCGCAGGTGGAAACCTAATCTTGGAACGCACTTCCTCAGAAATCATCAAACGTGCTCATCCGCAGTCGACGTCATGGGCCTCCCTGGGCGAGTGGGGTTCACCCTGCCCGTCGTTCCCTGACGACTCAGAAACTACCACAGGAGTAGTAGTTTTGCGACGGCGTTTACTGCGTGGAGCACCATCGCATTTCATTCTTCCGGCATGCGTTCTCAGACCATGCAACCCCGTGAAGCTCTTTCCACATGTACAGAGCCAGCCCGGACGTTGGGCAAGTATCTGAGTCCGGGGGCTAGCATTGTCGTCACCGAGAGTATCAATTTGATTGGGCCCTTTATTCCCCCCCCCCTTTCCCCACTTTCGGAGGGCTCTGGAGGCATATTTCTATATGGTTTTGCGAAATCGGAGGTATTATACTGTGTTAGGGGTGATCAACCCGGTCCACAGTCGACATCTGTCTCCAGATGTCAGTTTATCCCCCCGGCGATACCGGGGGCCAGTCTTTCCATAGGTGTCACAATGTCTTTCCCGAGAGTCACCATTCTTTCATGGTAGTCTTGTGGGCTAGCCACGTACAATAGGAATAAACTCACAGGGAGCAAGTACAGCAGGGATCTACCAGTCATCAGTAGAAGTTATCCTCGTCGACAAGTGTTTCGGCCCACGATAAGTAACCAATCACTTGAAAATGTAGAACATTTCACATATCTTGGCAGTGTGGTGTCCCTACTGGGAGGGACAGAGGAAGACATACAGTCACGTCTGAACAAAGCTAGGGCTGCTTTTGGAAGGATGAGGCAAATCTGGAAATCCAACAATTACTGCAGGGGAAGGAAACTCCGACTCTACAAGAGCATCATTTTGCCATTTCTTCTTTATGAAGTGGAATGCTGGAGAATGACCAAAAAGGATGCACACAAGCTGTCCACCTTCCACCACACATGTCTACGTAGAATTATCAAGATTTTCTGGCCAGATACAATCTCAAACACTAAACTACTTCAAGCCACAAACCAAGAAACTTTAGACAGTATGATTACCAAGAGAAGATGGAAATGGCTTGGCCACGTTATGAGAATGACTTCTGATATACCTGCCAAAACAGCTCTCACATGGACACCAGAGGGAAAGAGAAAACAGGGGCGCCCAAAAACAACATGGAGACGAACGATGGAAAGTGACCTGAGTGCGGCATCTTTGACATGGAAAACTGCACTGAAGATTGCACAGGACAGGAAAGCATGGAAAGTCATCTCTGAAGCCTCATGTGCCACTAGGCATAACGAGAACTGATGATGATGATGTTCTATGAGCATGTTATAATACAACACAGTACCACCCTCTTGTCATCGGAAAGCTGCTGTCTCAGCCTATAGCTCCATTCTCATGCTGAATCTCGTTAATTTGTGAACGAGGCTTTCTGTTTTACGCACTGTCCTAATCACTTTTTTTTTTTTTAAACACGTTCATTCTTGCATCTCTCACTATAGAGCCACCTGTTCGTGTGTATAATCACATATGAGCGTAACTTGTCCTTGATAAACTACAGGACACTGATATGCCTGTATCACCAGCTGCCCAAATTAACTATCACTATATACAAGATTGTTTGGTAGGGCGACATCCAGGTCCATGTATGTCACTTCTCTGTCAAGTATTCACTGATACATTTCCCACTATTTCAAATATATTATTATACAGTGCAGACTGCTAAATGCATTTAGAATTTGGCGAATTACTTTTGCGAAAAAATAATTTGTTTATCCAGGCAATTGTTTTTGCTTGAAATCTGATCTTATTTCTGATAAGCAGGACGTTTCTTGGGTACCCGATCAGTTAGCATTATCAGGTCTTCAATGTACGGTCGCCATTCATCCCTTCACTACTGTTATTATTACTATTACGCACTGGCTTGAGCCCACCTGGACAATTAGTAAGGAGGAATAATGACCTCGTCTCCCGCACATCAGTATTTTCTTTATTTTATCCCGTATGAGCCATCGAGGTTTCGAACAGAACAGATATGATACAGATGCAAAATTTGTATCAATGAGTTCTTACTTCCAACATATGAAGGCGATTAAAGCTGCAACAGCGACCAGGAAAACAGCAATTGCAGCTCCAACCGATGCCCCGACCAATGAGGAATCTTGAGATGAGCCGCTAGATGGCGCTGTATGGGAGTCAACACAAGATCAAGACATTACTTTTTGCTAAACCTACAGTTGTTTCTTTTTCTTCTTCTTCTGTTTCCTCTTCTTCTTTTTCTTCTTCTTCTTCTTATTCTTTTTCTTCTTCTTCTTCTACTTCTTCTTCTTCTTTTGTTCATCTTCTTCTGCTTCTTCTTCTTCATCTTCTTCTTCTTCTTCTTCTTCTTCTTCTTCTTCTTCTTCTTCTTCTTCTTCTTCTTCTTCTTCTTCTTCTTCTTCTTCTTCTTCTTCTTCTTCTACTTCTTCTTCTTCTTCTTTTTCATTTATCGTCTTCTTTTACTTCTTCTTCCTCTTTTTCTTTATCTCTGTGGTACATCTTCCAGGATATTGTGGTATTTAAGATCAATTGTTGGGTAACGTCATGGCTTTTTACAAAGATAGTTAGTTCACAGAAAGAACAACAGAAGAAATGACAGACTGGTTTCCTATCTCATCAGGTGTCCGACAGGGATGTGTCCTCTCACCTAATTGCTATTTATTACTTACATGGATAGAATTGCAGAGGAGACAAATACAGACGCTGAAGAAATCAACTTTCAGTTTCCAATACCCCAGGAAGAACACAATTTACAACACCATATTGACTCTTTATATCAAACCTGCACAAAGACAAAGTCTGGTATGAAACGAAATACTGTGAAAACTAGGGTAATGAGAATAGACAGCAACATAATAAAATAAACGTCCATGTTAATGGTACCAGGAGGAAAGTGAGGGGAATACCAAGAATGAGATGGATACACGGAGTAGCTGAAACCTGCAAAAACAAATCCATCACCCAAGCCACCCGAGAAGTGCAAGACAAATACAGATAACTACGACACTGGGTTACAACATAGTATCAGTGAGACCACAAAAGAAGAAGACTTGAGTCCCCTAGTTGACAGCTGAAAGATATTCATAAAAATAGTGGCGTAAGTAAAGTCGGCCTGTCTGATGTTTACCACATCAGAGATTGTTGTCTCACATCTGATCAAAAAACATCGGAGATTGTTGTCTCACATCTGATCAAGAAACACCAGAGATTGTTGTCTCACATCTGATCAAGAAACACCAGAGATTGTTGTCTCACATCTGATCAAGAAACACCAGAGATAGTTGTCTAACATCTGATCAAGAAACACCAGAGATTGTTGTCTCACATCTGATCAAGAAACACCAGAGATTGTTGTCTAACATCTGATCAAGAAATACCAGAGAATGTTGTCTCACATCTGATCAAGAAACACCAGAGATTGTTGTCTCACATCTGATCAAGAAACATCAGAGATAGTTGTCTAACATCTGATCAAGAAACACCAGAGATTGTTGTCTCACATCTGATCAAGAAATACCAGAGAATATTGTCTCACATCTGATCAAGAAACACCAGAGATTGTTGTCTCACATCTGATCAAGAAACACCAGAGATAGTTGTCTAACATCTGATCAAGAAACACCAGAGATTGTTGTCTCACATCTGATCAAGAAACACCAGAGATTGTTGTCTCACATCTGATCAAGAAACACCAGAGATTGTTGTCTCACATCTGATCAAGAAACACCAGAGATTGTAGTCTCACATCTGATCAAGAAATACCAGATATTGTTGTCTCACATCTGATCAAGAAACACCAGAGATTGTTGTCTCACATCTGATCAAGAAACACCAGAGATTGTTGTCTCACATCTGATCAAGAAACCCCAGAGATTTTGTCCTCACATTTGACCAAGAAACACCAGAGATTGCTTTCTCACATCTGAGCAAGAAACACCACAGATTTTTGTCTCACATCTGATCAAGAAACACTAGAGATTGTTTTCTCACATCTGACCAAGAAACACCAGAGATTGTTGTCTCACAATTGATCAAGAAACACCAGAGATTGTTGTCTCACGTCTAATCAAGAAACACTAGAGATAGTTGTCTCACATCTAATCAATAAACACCAGAGATTGTTGTCTCACATCTGGCAACGACAATGAGAGACGCCAAAGACTAGCCACACGTACCAGCTGGACAATGTGATCCCTTATAGTCGTGACGGCATCCCGCCAAACATTTTCCAGACGCGGGCTCACAAAGTTGCCCTCCATCGTCTTTACACATGAGACTGCAGTTGCTGCTACATCCCAAGCCATACAGTTGGTATGGACACGCTGTGTTAAGACATAGGAACATCTTTCAGAATAATTTATTCATTCAAACTCATGTATAATCTTACGACTAGTCGGTACGCGCAGCGAAATCTTTGAAACGTCTAGGCTCATCATCATCATCAAGTAGCAGGTCCTTCGCAGAACGTCGCTCTCATCATGGTCAGCCTGACACAATCTTGGTTTTTCGCCAGCTCTCCCGCCTCATTTACCTTCATACTCAAGGAGTCGCTTATATCCTGTGCCCATCTTCGTCTCGGTCGGCTGCTTGCTCCCCTTCCTGGTACTATGCCTTCTGTTATATTTTTTTCCCAATCCCTCTTGGCGCTCGATATGACCAAAATATTTCAGCTTCCGTGACAGGATGCTGTTTATTAGCCAATCTCCCTTGATGTTCAGATCTAGACTACGAAATGTTAAAAGAATGTCATCTTTTGAAATCCGTTTTCTGTGACTAGTTTGAGCTTCGTCTGGTTTAGAAAGAAATGATTCTTTTTTTTTTTTAACTGGTCCGTTGACACTTTTCCATGTACCTACATACCTTCCCTGTCATCAAATGTTTCTCTGCTGCTTTTTTCCTGATTTTACACACAACAAGGTGATACTTATATACCGTAAAATTTACTGTTGGAATACACTTTGACTAAATTCAGGAAAGCACCTTTTTTTTTCCTGAAGGTGCTTTTTACAATCTTAATTAGGTTCACAATATTCATTCTCTTCCTTGTTTTCCTGCATTAGTTTTTAACAGAGCGGTTGGCACGTCCTATTGTGATTTACAGCTAGGATGTGAAATCTGCATCCTATTTCAGCCAAACCCTAATTAGTCGCTTCTCATGACACACTTGTTAGAGACAGCTGGTCTATTCTTGTTCACATCCAAGATAAGAAATTGAATTTAATTTCTGTTTATAGAGTCTCCTGTTACACTAGTGGTTCCCAACCTTCCTAACGCCACGACCCTTTAATTCAGTTCCTCATGTTGTGGCGACCCCAACAAAAGGTCACGACCCACAGGTTGAGAACCGCTGTGTTAGGGGTCCTGAGATAGTTCGGTCCTGGTAATGATGCAGGCTGCTCACCATGCAAGAGCCAAGGCTGTGACCACTACAACTAACCACCACATTAATCTTACCGTTTTACATGTTTGGCTGTTTACAGTGCCCACAATACTGAAATCAGTTTTACATGTTTGGCTGTTTACAGTGCCCACAATACTGAAATCAGTTTTAGATGTTTGGCTGTTTACAGTGCCCACAATACTGAAATCAGTTTTAGATGTTTGGCTGTTTACAGTGCCCACAATACTGAAATCAGTTTTACATGTTTGGCTGTTTACAGTGCCCACAATACTGAAATCAGTTTTAGATGTTTGGCTGTTTACAGTGCCCACAATACTAAAATCAGTTTTACATGTTTGGCTGTTTACAGTGCCCTCAATACTGAAATCAGTTTTACATGTTTGGCTGTTTACAGTGCCCACAATACTGAAATCAGTTTTACATGTTTGGCTGTTTACAGTGCCCACAATACTGAAATCAGTTTTAGATGATAGATACATTCGAAATTGTAAAAGTCAAATCATGTTGATCTAAAAGATTCAAACTGTCTGACTGAAATATAACCTGGAGTAAGCAACAATCAATCTACGTTTAGATGGTCGAAGTGTTACTGTAAATCAAATGGATGAGATGTCGAAATTATGAGACTGTAGTTACATTAATGAAAGGATGTGAGACTTGATGGGATCTGAAATATGAGATGCTGTCATGAACAAAAGGGAAGTTATATACTGCATCAGTGGAAGCATTAAGAACAGGTCATAAATCAAACTGGGGGAGGGAACAAATCGGCTGAACAATATAAACATTCGCTAGCGGGAAGAAAGAAACAGGAATTACACAGAAGTAGGCGAGATAGAAGAACATTGTGATTCGGACAAAATGTTATTGTTCCCCACTTAACAGCAAAAACAGGAAAGTAAAGACAAGACAGGGGTTCTTTTCCGCAGGGATCCTAGAATATTTCACTAAGACGCAGACAAAGAATATCTGCATAGTGAGTTACATAGCGACAACCTAACTACATGGTTACATACACCTAGACGAATCATGTGCACAGACTACAGATCCTAAATTAAATCAAGCAAATGAATTAAAATCATCACATTAAACAGCTGTTTATTTTACTAAACTGAACACAGAATTAACGTTTACTTCACAAATGATACATTAACAACAACCAACGTGCTCGACCAGAGGCAGAATCTAAAATGCTAATCATCTCCAGCAAACAAGGAAATCTGATAATGACACCATACGCTCAGCGAGATTACCTCAACAATGACAAAAAATAAAAACAGATTTAACATGTACGTTAAGCTTCAATATGCCTCCAGACCAACACATCAGCTTTAGCGACCTGCCATCAAACTATCTCCTAGCGAGGATGCACAATGGAAATCAAATCTAATACCACCTAAGCAACTGAAACGTGCCGTGAAGCCAACCAGGCAACCGGCTTTCCCCTGCAGTCACCCGTACCCACGCTGTCTAGCCCAATGTGCAGAGGCGCGACAGCTGGGTCGGTGTCCTGCTTTCGTAAACCAGACTAAATTAAGGTATCGGCCAAACAAACCAAAATCGAAAAGCTGCTGAACAGCAGTCTTTGTCGTTCTCGAACCTATCACATACATATAAAAACTATTGATGAAAACCTACGGACCTATACACTTTATTAGAGAACTCAGTAAAATCTGCGATGTAATCTAACCACTGAGCATGGTTTCATTGGACAATACATACTTCTTACCTTTTTGTAATGAAATTAATCTAAAGCACAAGGTGGACGAGAGTACTCACGGCTGAGGCAGTCCTTCCCGTGATAGCCTGCGGGACATACTGAAGGGCATCCCCCGGTGCTCACGAAACACTCACCGCTACATTTGCATGTGTGCTCACACTCACGCCCATACTTGCCAGCTGGGCAGACCGTGTCTGTGGAAGTACAAGTTGTGAATTTCTTGTTATAGTTTGTCCCAAATGTCGTGCCAAACTTTAAAGACATCAGTGACTCAGTAACTGTTCAGTGTATATTGTTGAAATTTGGCAAGCTACCTGTTAATAATAATTATGTTATTGTAGGAAAATAATTAGGATGTAAACAAATAATTCGCTTAAATTTAAATTTAGAAAAAAACAGACACGAATTCAAAGTGTACAGTTAGCATTTTTACAGTAAATGGCTTGAGACGAAGATGGCAAAACATCAAATTTCACGTGTTTTTAATTAAGATAATCCGTGCCAGAAACTGAGGCGCACTTAGACTGAATAGCGATGTGGATATGTTATATTCTGCCATAATGCTCGTTGACTGGCTCTTCTTTTTTGAAAGTATCCAGAAGCCATGAGATGTTAACTCTTAGACTCGGTATTATGGATATCGCCACCCTTTGGCCTTGATTCCATGATAGGTACCGGAAATCTGGAAGAAATGTGGCTTTTCTGCCTAACCCGGGCGTGAACCGGACCACAAGGAGTTTGTCCCCCGGTTGCCGCAAAGTCAGGTTTAGCCAACTTCGCTACCGAGCCGGGCTTGAATGGCTCATAAAATGTATATGATTTGTGTCGGTAGCTGGTATTATTTATTAGGGGTACACAAATTACTAGTCCTAAACAAAAATCAAAGAAATTAGCGGCTGTAAGAAAACAAAATCATCTTACAACTGTCAGTTGTGAAATCATAAGGACATGGGAAAGTAAAGACCACCTGCAAAATTTCGTATTTTTCGTAGAGGAGTTTTCGAGATCTTTATAACAGTTTGGGCGCACAATTTTGCAACGGACTATGGTGACTCCAGAAAGTGTGACCATGTTCACACAAAGGATGCATCAGATATATGGAGCTTGACATATATTTATTTTATCGAGCTAAATGCTATCGATGGATCATGTGTTAAACATCACTCCGCCCGCTTTTACTTCCTAAATTGTTCGGGGTGTCGGCTTTGGAGTTTTAGGTCAAACACCCCCTTCCCGCCCCCCCCCCCTTTCCCCGTTTTTCCCCTACCTTTTTTCCTCCCGTTTCTTCCACTTTGAAGCCAAGAACCTCGGGCCGGCCAGCTGTCGTCTAAACAATACCTTACCATGGTTCCCTTTACACCAAAACTTTGAAAACTGTCTGTCGCGACACATTAGTGTGACGAAAGCAGTGAGAAAGTCTGTGGCGCGAACATAATGTATGTGTACGTCCGTTTTACTTAATAGGGTATAGTTTAACCTCTAGTTTACTAGGAGACTGAATTATGTTCAGAAAAAAAAAAAATTTATCTAAAGACTCACCAAAATGTATAATGTGGAAAGCTCTGTTCTACACAGAATACCATAATGTACCCTTCATATATAACTCATTGACAACTGTACATCAGTGCCCTTAAACGGACAACACTGACAGACAACAGAAGTTTTGTTATCACGGAAGCGCAGATAAGTGTTGACAGGTTCTTGAAACATTAAGGGGGCGTCAGTGTTGGATAACCAATGATTTTAAAGATGCCGACACAGAAACAAAAACAAAAGCGGCCCGGGGGGGGGGGGGGGTTAGGGGGGGTTGTATTGTACATTTCCAAGGGCCATAAGGCTCAAATGACTAAACCTTGTTTAAATGGACAATATTATCCTTGTTGCTATTCTTATGTGCTCAATACCTCATAAATATAATAATAGATTTAAAATGACATGGAATGCGAATTTACAGACGAGTACTTAGAAAGAGAACCTCCATATATGGTTCGGCTGGATTGGGGATTCGGGGGTGGGGGGGGGAGGGGAGGGGGGACTTAACCGTTTTGCCATTTTTTATTAGGGAAGGGGTGGATCGGTCCATTGTTTTTTTTTAAACAATTATTTAGGGAAATTTCATTCCCCTTACAAATCTGATGCGGCAGTTCGTGGTTTGTGAGCAGCCAGGTTCTGACGCCGGTGATGTTATTAGCTGACACACACATACACACACACACACACACACACAGGCTATGTTATGTTATGTTATCACAATCGACGTCACTGCATATTGGGCATTCCCATGCGTGCTCAGTCCTCCGATGCAGCAGACACTCCAAAATACTTCTACTAATTTTTACAATGAGAGGCTGGTTATATTGTCTCCTATCTCAGCTACGAAGACGGCAAAGACGAGCTTCATCATGCTTTACTCCCATGTCACGCAATCGTATCAGTGTCAGGGATTCCTCATTATCCACTAGCCCAGTTCGTACAGCGTGGACGATATCTGCTCTGTCCATGCTTTTTCTCAAAATCCTTAGTGCAGTGCTTGCCAGTTGATTCGTTCGCTCATTTCCCGTTACGCCCGCAAGACCCATTGTGTAGATCCAGGTTACGGAGGTTAAGTTTGAATTTCAGATTTCTTTCTACCCATTCAGAGCGCATAGCGCCTGTTGCTATCTTCTGAAGCATGTTCATGGAGTCTGATACAATAACTGTCTGTGTGGCGGTTTGCTCGGATACCCATGCTAAAGCTCTAGAAGCAGCGGCTATTTCCATTGTCATTCTTGAGGTGGTTGTCTGGTAAGCGCCGCTGTCCTTCTGTGTTGCTTCCCCCATTCTTTGCGCTGTGTATGCCCATGCTGACATTGATCCGCGTTTCACGGATCCATCTGTGTAGATGATATCTTCTGGGTCTGAATGCTGATCTATCAGTTCCCTTACTTCTGTGTCTACGGCCGCAGGAATTTGATCCCTGCAGTACCTTCCGAGTGTGATGACAACCTTAGAGATGCCATGCATGTCTACACACACACACACACACACACACACAGAGGGAGAGAGAAACGAAGAGAGAGAGAAAAAGAAATAAAGCGACAAAGAGTAAGAGAGAGAGTAAGAGGGAGAGAGAGAAAGGGAGGGAGAGAAATAGCAAACATACCCCCGTATATCTCAACCTCGCACAAAGTCAGGATAAAGAAAGGTACTGGATCGCTGTAAGTGCCCTGGATCCCAACTCGGGATACTGGTGTGTTGTTGGCGGGAAACATCAGCTGGTAAACCTTCTGGGGCTGCGGGGTTTGGTCTTGGTAGCTGAAGCTTTCATTGTCACGTGACCAGGCCGTCAGGACAAAACCTTGCAGTCGATTGGCGCAGCAGTCTGAGCCCAGAAGACAATATTTACAAACATAACAATGCATATTATTAGTATTATAACAAGAGAATAATAACACGTTATGTGAACATAATCTCCAATAAGGCAATTACTCTGTAACTGGTATTGTACTCTGTAACCAAGACTGTACTCTGTAACTGCGAAACTCTGTAACTAAGAAAGTGTTATGTAACTGATATTGTACTATGTAACTAAGATATACTCTGTAACTGAGACAATGCCCTGTAACTGATCTGTACTCTGTAACGGAGGGGCTTTCCTCTGTGACTGAGATAAATTGCTCTGCAGCCGAAAAAATACTCTGTAACTGAGAGAGTACTCTGTAATTGAGAGAGTACTCTGTAACAGAGAGTACTCTGTAACTGAGAGAGTACTCTGCAACTAAGATATGAAAAGCATTACTATGTCCCACCCATACTGTATGACGTAGATATTCATAGGCTGAAACATGAACTGGAAAGTCGAATTCAGGTCTTTGAATTGTGGAGCTGCGTGAGGAATATGTTGTGTTTCTTACAAACAAGAAAACTATACAGAGGCGTTATAACTAGAGACTGAAAATGAATAGAGAGTTGATGAAAACAGGAGAAGGGAGAAAGACGGGGACACAAGTCTCTTCTTATTTTTCAATAAAATTCATTGACCACCAACCAAACTCTAGCATGTATAGCAAGTAAATGAATACAATCCACACATTATGCCTGATTTGTTTTTATTGGTACCTGGTCCCGTGTTTAAGGATAATGAATGAAAGACATTGACAGCCATCATCGCATTTGGCATCATATCGTCTAGTTCCCCTGTTTATTGCTGTGACGAGAGGACCTACACACAGCGGTAGAATACACGTTTGTCTGCTTCCTTTGTGCTGGCTCCCAGGGACTATGTTCCTCCCTCTGTCCATGGCTTATGTGGTTGGCCCCGCTTTCGATTTTCGCTTGGTCTGTACGAACGCGCTTCGTAATGTCAGGTTAACAGGTTTGATCCCCGCTGTGGGCCTTGCGCCTTGTGTTGGTTTCGACAGTGGTATCAAAAAGGTATCAAGAAAGCAATAGAAAACTACTGGACGTAAATTTGCCTAGAAAAACCATAACAGCCACCAAATAAATGCTGGGATTTTTTTTTTGCAACATCAAGTAAAGGATACGCAGCTAACTTTAAATGTACATCACCGCTCCTTGTGGTTGTGATGTGTGCCGGCATAAACAGGGAGAGACTGCAGTCGAGCTGATTACCATAAATGCTAAATATAACACAAAATGGGACTAGAAAGCTCAAAGGAGGGAATAGAAAAGACGCCACACAAACACAGCCTAACGTTTTGACCACAGCCTTTATCAACTGACTACTAAATACAACACAAACTGTGATTAGAAAACTCAAAGTACAAGACAACGGAGCTAGTAAAAACACTGTGCATAGGAGATACAATGATGATGCCGTTGGCATTACTGAAAAGTCAAGAGATAACTCAACCAATTGATTAATTTTCATCAGTAACTTTAATCCCGCTATTCAGTATACCTCCTTGGTGTTCTAAGTCATGGAGGGATCAATATTCAACACATCTTTATTTAATTGTTTTTATTTAGTTCTTCATTTATTTAACTAATTCATATCTCTACCCCTCTTCACACATTCCTTCTTATTTGTTTCGTTTCGTATTATTTCTATTTATATTCTTACTTGTCCCCTCATCAGGTACTTCTTGGTTTCATGTTATTTGCTCTGTTATCTTGTCCTTAAAATTTTCTAGTCACATTTTGTGCTGTATTTGGTAGTCTGTTGATAAAGACTTTGGTCGAAACGTTCGGTTGTTTTTGTGTGTGTCTTTTCCATTCCCTCTGTTGTGCTTTCTAGTCACATTTTGTGTTTTATTTAGCATGTGTGCTGGCAGTGGAGTTAAATGGCCGAATCATTTCACGCATTGTTTTCTGATATGATTTAGCTCTGCCACTGCCGCAAATCTCATCGTTTTGAGATGTGGCCCTCCTGAACACCATCTCATTTGTTGAACTTTGGTGTCGTCGTAAAATAAACTGCACCAGGGCGCTTTATGACCTTGGTCACGGGATGTAAAATAATAGATGTAAACACTTTAGGCTGCACAATATAGTATCACAAGTGTTAACATCATGTTTTGTAGCAGTGGTAATAGTAGTGGTGGTAATTGTAGTAGTAGTAGTAGTAGTAGTAGTAGTAGTAGTAGTAGTAGTAGTAGTAGTAGCAGTAGTAGTAGTAGTAGTAGTAGTAGTAGTAGTAGTAGTAGTAGTAGTATTAGTAGTAGTAGCATAAGTAGTAGTAGTAGTAGTAGAAGTAGTAGTAGTAGTAGTAGTAGTAGTAGAAGTAGTAGTAGTAGTAGAAGTAGTAGTAGTAGTAGTAGTAGTAGTAGTAAAAGTAGTAGTAGAAGTAGTATTAGAAGTAGTAGTAGTAGTAGTAGTAAAAGTAGTAATAGTAGTAGTAGAAGTAGTAGTAGTAGTAAAAGTAGTAGTAGTAGAAGTTGTAGTAGTAGAAGTAGTAGTAGTAGTAGTAGAAGTAGTAGTAGTAGTAGTAGTAGTAGTAGTAGTAGTAGTAGTAGTAGTAGTAGTAGTAGTAGTAGTAGTAGCAGTAGCAGTAGTAGTAGTAGTAGAAGTAGTAGTAGTAGAAGTAGTAGTAGTAGTAGAAGTAGTAGTAGTAGTAGTAGTAGTAGTAGTAGTAGTAGTAGTAGTAGTAGTAGTAGTAGTAGTAGTAGTAGTAGTAGAAGTAGTAGTAGTAGTAGTAGAAGTAGTAGTAGTAGTAGTAGAAGAAGAAGTAGTAGTAGTAGTAATAGTAGTAGTAGTAGTAGTAGTAGTAGTAGTAGAAGTAGTAGTAGTAGTAGAAGTAGTAGTAGTAGTAGTAGTAGTAGTAGTAGTAGTAGTAGTAGTAGTAGTAGTAGTAGTAGTAGTAGTAGTAGTAGTAGTAGTAGTAGTAGTAGTAGTAGTAGTAGTAGTAGTAGTAGCAACAACAGTAGCTGCAGTACTAGCAGCAGTATTCGTTGTTGTTTTTGTTGTTGTCGGTAGTGTTGTTGCACGTCATCATCGTTAGGGTATGTTGGGATAAACACTGCAAATAAATTTTAAATAAAGGATATTAAAAATAAAGGTTTGCTCTCATTGTTTTAGGTGGATGCTGCCAGGCATTATGGGAAAAGTAGCAGACGGCAACCTGACGTGTCCTCAGACAGCTACAGCAGTGTACTGTAAATGGTTTGAAATGAATGTCTGTCCGTATTCCATAGTTG
>CAJHNH020001524.1:515000-532500 GCA_905116865.2 Candidula unifasciata | reverse complement strand
GTGTAGTCTATTTTTTGTGGATATTTAAAGTGATCTAGGGTACAATTCTATTGTCTTATGAAATATTAACCTCTGATATACTAACTCCTGTTCTTGCGATGTACTCTTTGATCCTTCCTGTAGATTTCTAGAATTATCTACTCCCAACATATTTTCTATTGTCATAGGCTTACTGCAGCGGATCAAATGTTCATTCAGATTTCTTGCAGTGTAGTAAAAAACGCTCGATATCATTTCATACCTGACATATAGAACAGGTGACTTCTGCTATAGAGAAGTAAGCCACTACACATTGTACTCTCTGTAAGTTCTTTTTGCTAGATATATTTAAGTTTACTTGTTATTTGACATTTTCAACTTGGAACCTTAGATGAACTCCTGCTAGAAAGGAAACGTCCCAGAAACGAACCGATGACTTTCAGAGGACAGGGCAGACGGTTTTACCCTTTTGCCACGGAAGTCCCTAATGTATGTTTACAAATCATATATCCAACGTTATGAGAAACGTATGAGCAATGTGGCCGTGACTGGCGTCTTAATGATAGCTTCTTATTAGGTTTAGGTTTAAACAACGGATCAACATCATGACACAAAGTTAGTAACCCATAAGTTCTCCGTTTTACTTCGAGACTCAAGCCCGACTCCAAAGAATCTCAGCCTAGTGCACAAACTCCGTAGCACCAGCGAGGATCCTGAAATACTTTGGGTAGATTTTATACTCCACATTTTGCCTGGGCAGCGCGGTTAGGCTACTCTTTTTAAATTCCAACTGCTAATGGATTTTTTACGTGTGCAACAATACACGTGGGCGTCCAATCTTACTAGCCAGACACCGTGGCAAATTACTAGAAGTCAACGTGAATACATATATATCTTCCTATGCGATTGAATAGGGTATCATGAATTTGCACTGTCTGGGTTGCCATGTAGGTGACGAATCTGAGAATAACAATTCTGGTCAGATTTTAGAACAAATACTGTCAAAGAGCACGTTTATATCGGGCTGGAAGTTGGACCTAATCCCCGGCAAAGCTTTTAGCTTAGGGAGTGACAATCACAACCCCCCCCCCCCCCCCAGTGAAAATTATTGGAGGGAGGGGACCTCAGTTCTCCTTATAAAAACGTTGGGAGGCTAGGACACTAATGCCACAGGTTCCGGCGCCTATTCTGGCTAGGCACGTGATAGTGATGTCTAAAACGATTATGATGGTGACGATAAAGACAACGAAGATGGTGAAACAGACACAGGACGACGACACACACAATTGTTTACCTGCGTTGTTTACGTGTACCCGCAGCCACCTAAATATGAATGGTTCTGTCCACGTCAGGTAAATCACCTGGATTCTTGATCTTGTCAAACACGACTGGTCATCGCCGTCAGTCAGCAGTGATAATTTTGTTCCGTTTGTGAATGTGACCACAGAATCGTTGGCCAGGTCCACTGTCAGAAATAAAGTCACCTGTTACTCTACAATGTGTTATGCAATACTGCTTGCTCCTAATTTGGTTCCGAGGTCCAGTTTGCCGGTGTGAGGGACAGAAACCTACCCACTGACCCTAAACAAGCATTCCGTATAAAATTACTATTATGTGTTGGATAGAACTGTGTAGATATCACAGCCTAGCTATAAACCTACAACACAGCGTACTAACCGCCCATTCACGGACGTATGCAAAAGAGGTATTGCCGGTTTGCAACAACAATCAACTATCGTCTGCCCTTCTTTAACCATTCAGTGTGGTTCGCCCAGATATTGTGATCAATTTTGTAAAGCTAACATAAACTATTTGTTGTTTCTTACCAACTTTTTCTCTTCCCTATAATTTTCTACTCCTTTTAAGAACTTCATTTATGCATGGATGTTTCCGCAGGCATGGGGACTTCATCCAGAGTTGTTATATACATGCACACATGGCTACAGAATCATACATTTTTAGACAAAACATTTTTACAAAATTAAATTATCAATTATTTTCTGTGCCGCCATGTCGATATTAGTAGTAGTAGTTCATTTTACCCCACTAGGACATCACACAAGCGATAAATACCCGATGGCACAAAGTGCCACCATGTGGATGAGGATCACCCGTAGAGAGGTCCCGGAAACCGCGTTCAGCCATTAGGCCATATTTATGGCCGGACTATATTGCGGCCCCTGGCAAGAGCCAAGGTGGGGCTTCAAATAAAGAAAAATTGCATCCTGCAAGCAGATGACTTGGTTACTTGATGAGATATCTGGACAGCCAACAACTACAGAGAAGCAGTGATGGCATCGATATGTGGGTATATAGAAGAATATAACACTTTCTAAGAAACAAAAGCAATCTAATTTATAGGTAGTGTGAAGAACAAATAGGGGTAAAGAAATAAGGAAGAAATAAATGAAATACTTTAGTCACGTTAGAAGGCACCAAACTTTCGTAAAACAATATTGAGGAGGGACATTAAAGGCAAGCGAGTAAGAGGTAGACAGAGATATACATCGGAAGATAACTTCAAGAGTTGAACGAACAACATTCTGTCCGAGTGTACAATGAGTGTCAGATACATATTGCATGTCCATTGCAGCCAACCGACATTGTAAAAACGGCCACGTAACTTACTGACTGACTGATGGATGGATGGGTAAATGGGTGGATAGGTGGGTAGGTGTTTGGAGGAATGGATATATGGATGGGTGGGTGGATAAATGGATGGATGGATAGGTGGGTGGCTGGGAGGATGGATGGACAGGTGGGTTCGTGAGTGGTTGGTGGGTTAATGGATGAATGGATATGTGGGTGGTGGATGTATGGATGGATAGGTGGGTGGATGGATAGGTGGATGGGTGGATGGATGTGTGGGTAGGTGGATGGATGGATGTGTGGGTAGGTGGATGGATGGATAGGTGAGTGGATGGATGGGTGTGTGGATAGGTGGGTGGGTGGATAGATGTGTGGGTAGATAGGGGGGTGGATAGATTGATGGGTGGGTCGGTGGGTGGGGTAGATTTATGATTAAATAATTGGTTGATCGATGGATGGATTTGTTGGATGGCTGATTCATTAACTGATTCATTGATTGATTGAAACGCTTAATTACCATACTGGCAAGCTGGGCCGAACCATCCAAGCTCACATCCAGCGCCGGTTGCACATTCTCCATTGGTGCCACAACTGGTGTTTGGCTGACCGCCATCTGCTGGCGCACAATGACACTTGAACTGGCAGCGGGGACCGAAGAAATCTGCATTCTTACAGGCTGAAATGATTTAACATTCCTTTAGCATCCGCCTCGAAATGGAAATACAAACATTAGAAAATAGGTCTTTTTGTGTGATCCATATTGTATCGTAGTGTCCATATAATTACCTTTCTCAACAGGTAGGGGGACTGAGTGGTCTCGAGGTGCGGCGTCCGCCTCGAGTGCAGGAGTCCCGGGTTCAAATCGTGGTGAAGGCTATGATTTTTTTCACGTTCACTTCTAGTCATCTCCCCTGTTTTCTGGGTAGTAAGACCGGACACCCGTGTGTATTGTTGCGCACGTAAAAAATAAATTGGCAGTTGGAAATCAAAACTAAATTTTAATAGAGAAAATCCACCCAGAATTATTTTAGGATCCTCGCCGGTGCAACGGAGTTCGTGCGCTGACATTTTTCCTCAGACTCAGGTTTGAGTTAGAAGTAGAAGTTATCACTTATGAATTACACTCATGTGCCATGATGTTGATCCTTCGTCTAAACTAAACTAAACCTAAACGAATATCACCCGATGTCACATCAAATTGTTATTGAGGGAGGGTATTGACACAATTTCAACCCACACACACCCACTAATCAGGAATGGGTGTATCATCACACAAAAGGCTGAATGTATGGTAAAAGTGGCCATCGTGGGAGCCGGATTTTCAGTACCCTCTGACCAAGTGTAAACTGTGGGTTAGAATGGCGCTATGGGACTCATACTTTTTACAGGTTATCCGTAACGATATCTCGGCACATCGGTCTGGCCTATTCGTGCTCTACTTTCCGACCCCTATGGAAATTCATTAGAGAATGAAAGTTGGGTATGATAATACCTGCCTTGTCAGTCCAGTAAGTGTATCAATCGACGGAAGTTGCCACTAGCAAAATTTTCTCTGAAGCCCCTCTAGTGGCCTACAGGCATGACCGTAACCTCAAGGACATTCTAGTTAAGAGTAGGTTACGTCCCGCGTCTGAGTCCCACTTTGGCACGGTCTCTTGCTACAGACCTGTATGCAGGACCTGTCCATATGTGGTCCAGGTGACTTGTCTAGAATTCCCGAACGTCACCTTCCACATGAGTGAAGCATTCTATTGTACCAGCCGCAATGTCATTTATGCCATCAACTGCAAGAGATGTGTCATGAAATACATTGGTGAAAGAGGTTTATGTGTGGCTAACAGGTTCAGACAACATCTTTTGGATGTGCAAAATGGTGCCCTGAAACCAGTACCGTTGCACTTCAATTCTCAGGATCACCAAGGTGTCCTCGACATGGAAATGACAGCCATTAAATCCAGCCATTCCAGCGACAGAGTCCGCAGGTCTCTAGAGAATCGCTTTATTTATACTCTAGGGACTTTAACACCCTCCGGACTGAATTGCCAACAAAGTTTTATTCAAACTCCTAAGGGATTGAACTGCCCTCATAGTATTCTCTCTACCCCCCTTGTTATGACGCCTGGTACTCCACAGGGGGTATTTATTCCCCCAACCCACGCGTGTCGGCAGTCTGCTGAGAAACCATCGACCCGGCTGCTTCGAGATACCAGCTAAGTGATTTTGTGTATTTGTGTAATATTGTTTGATTTGTATGTGCTGATGAAGGCTTCCATAGTCTTAAAGTTCACGTTTTGTTTGTATTTGTTATACTGTGAAGCTTGCTAATATACTTTTCGTTCAATTTTATATATTATCTTGAAGGAAGTTTTAGACAGTCTTGACTTCTGTGACCGACTACGGCTGTACCGAATATTCACTTTGTATTCGCTTCGGGGCCGAATAGTGGACCTAATAACTATTCGGTATTCGGCCGAATACTTGCGGTCAGACCGAATACGAATAGTGGCTACCTTACACACGTTTCTGCATATACTGCGATAGACTGATTTAACTCTCTTACAATAGTTGTTGTTGTCTAAGTCTGTCGTAGCGGGAAAACTTCGACCCGGTTGCGTGATACAGCAGCTGGCAAGGTGACTCGACCGAGGCATTACAGCAGAAGTTCTCAAACTGGGCGCGTATGCCAGGGGTGCCGCAGCGAAAATCAAGAAAAGTCGGCTATAAATTGTAACATTATTAAAGAAGGCATTATGTAACTTCAAAGTTAAAATTTAAATTGTTTTTTCCTCGCCACTGTAGGAAAAATTTTTTTTTTTTTTTTTTCACGCTTAAAGTGTTTCATACTGCATAAAATGTCAGCCACAGCGTGCTAAAACTTGTCTTTGTATTTATCTCGAGATGCGACCGATCCTCCATCTGTATTCGTGAAGGTGTAGCAGATAAGTAAGGTTGTGATTACATTTTGGCTGAAATTTTTAAATGGAAAATGTGGTCTGTACAATAGTAACTGTTAGCCTCGTCAAGTTGGAACTTATATTTAAAGGCACTGCGTTGTGAGTTCTGGACAATCGGTAGGCAGGCCAAACAATTTCCTGAGGCCTCGGAGATGTGGTTTTACAGAACAATGCTTAAAATACCCTAGACAGCCAAAAAAAGCAACCAAGAGGTTTTGAAAGAGGCTGGAGCCCGAAGACAACAGTCATCATTTTTCGGCCATGTTATGAGGAGAGGAAAAATAGAACATGTTGTGACCACTGGAAAGATCTATGGAAGGAGGGATAGAGGAAGACAACGAGAGAAGATTCTTGACAGTCTTGTTGCATGGCATGGAGGTGTGTCAGCACACGAACTAATACATGCTGCAGGAGATCGCAGATTGTGGCTAGGCATAATCTCCCACGCCAGTCGGCAAGGCACCTGATGATGACGATATACTATTCGTATTCGGCCAAATAGTTGGTCCCGCTATTCGTATTCGGCCGAATAGTGATCATCACTATTCGGTAAAGCCCTAGTTTTAACCCCTTCAGTTATTGAAAAAAAAAGTATAAAAGAACACTGCTCCTCTTTGGTGCTCTAACTGCTATTATGACGTCACTTTGTTCATCTGCACCATGGTGTCACGTGCTTAATACTCTTGACATCTTCAACAAACAATCGACAGATTACAAGATAATGGAATGATTACTGTAATTTCGATCGCACTCTTAGGGTTTGTATTTGAAACCCCTGGTAATTTATTTATTTATTAGTGTTTATTCATTAACCAGAAACAACCAACTACCAACTTACAATTAACTGTCATGGAACATGCGATAGCAACCAAGGTCGCAGGCAGGAACATTAACGTCCACATCAGGAAGCTCAAGCAAACAGTTGCACCTTGTGTCTCAGACAACAGGTCACCGCGTTACTGGCTGTGTCTCAGCAGCTCTGCACCAGAAAGAAGAAATTACACCGTCGAAACTGAAACATTAATTTCTCAAACCGTATTTATTGCAGGGCTTAAGTGTACAATGACTTTAAGCCAATATGCCCTGTTCAAAACTACAGTGGTAATTCAGAATCCGAACGCTTCAAAATTCGAAAAACTTCAAGTAAATTTTTCATCGGTATTTGAAGTCCGCCTTGGAAACCGAATACGTGGCGCGTTATTGCTAGAACACTGACTGAATCTAATTAATCTGGAATGCACAGGCATGTATAGATTATTACCACCATATGACCAGAATGTATCTTTACACTGTCTGTTTAGCTTATTGCAGAATCTATTGTTATTTTTTTTTAATTAATCATATTCTATTATGTGCCCCCCCCCCGGCCCCCCTCCCCCCGGGGGGGGGGGCGTGGAAACATGCAATATAATAGATATATAGCTATCTAACTAGTTAGTTACTTAGTTAGTTAGTCAGTCAATCATTCAGTCAGTCAGTCAGTCAGTCAGTCAGTCAGTCAGTCAGTTAGTTAGTTAGTTAGTTAGTTAGTTAGTTAGTTAGTTAGTTAGTTAGTTAGTTAGTTAGTTAGTTAGTTAGTTAGTTAGTTAGTTAGTTAGTTAGTTAGTTAGTTAGTTAGTTAGTTAGTTAGTTAGTTAGTTAGTTAGTTAGTTAGTTAGTTAGTTAGTTAGTTAGTTAGTTAGTTAGTTAGTTTAGTTAGTTAGTTAGTTAGTTAGTTAGTTAGTTAGTTAGTTAGTTAGTTAGTTAGTTAGTTAGTTAGTTAGTTAGTTAGTTAGTTAGTTAGTTAGTTAGTTAGTTAGTTAGTTAGTTAGTTAGTTAGTTAGTTAGTTAGTTAGTTAGTTAGTTAGTTAGTTAGTTAGTTAGTTAGTTAGTTAGTTAGTTAGTTAGTTAGTTAGTTAGTTAGTTAGTTAGTTAGTTAGTTAGTTAGTTAGTTAGTTAGTTAGTTAGTTAGTTTAGTTAGTTAGTTAGTTAGTTAGTTAGTTAGTTAGTTAGTTAGTTAGTTAGTTAGTTAGTTAGTTAGTTAGTTAGTTAGTTAGTTAGTTAGTTAGTTAGTTAGTTAGTTAGTTAGTTAGTTAGTTAGTTAGTTAGTTAGTTAGTTAGTTAGTTAGTTAGTTAGTTAGTTAGTTAGTTAGTTAGTTAGTTTAGTTTAGTTTGGTTTAGTTTGGTTCAGTTTAGTTTAGTTTAGTTAGTTGATTACTTAGTTGATAGGTTAGTTGATTAGTTAGTTAGTTTAGCTAGTTAGCTATCTAGTTAGACTGGTTTAGTTAGTTAGTTAGTTAGTCAGTCAATCAGTCAGTCAATCAGTCAGTTAGCTAGTTAGTTTAGTTTAGTTTAGTTTAGTTTAGTTTAGTTTAGTTTAGTTTAGTTTAGTTTAGTTTGTTATTTAGTTTAGTTAGTTTAGTTTACTTAGTTTAGTTTAGTTTAGTTAGTTTAGTTAGTTTAGTTAGTTTAGTTAGTTTAGTTAGTTTAGTTAGTTAGTTAGTTAGTTAGTTAGTTAGTTAGTTAGTTAGTTAGTTAGTTAGTTAGTTAGTTAGTTAGTTAGTTAGTTAGTTAGTTAGTTAGTTAGTTAGTTAGTTAGTTAGTTAGTTAGTTAGTTAGTTAGTTAGTTAGTTAGTTAGTTAGTAGTTAATTAGTTAGTTAGTTAGTTAGTTAGTTAGTTAGTTAGTTAGTTAGTTAGTTAGTTAGTTAGTTAGTTAGTTAGTTAGTTAGTTAGTTAGTTAGTTAGTTAGTTAGTTTAGTTTAGTTTAGTTTAGTTTAGTTTAGTTTAGTTTAGTTTAGTTTAGTTTAGTTTAGTTTAGTTTAGTTTAGTTTAGTTGATTAGTTAGTTGATAAGATAGTTGATTAGTTAGTTAGTTAGTTTAGCTAGTTAGCTAGCTAGTTAGATTGGTTTAGTTAGTTAGTTAGTCAGTCAATCAGTCAGTCAATCAGTCAGTTAGCTAGTTAGTTAGTTTAGTTTAGTTTAGTTTAGTTTAGTTTAGTTTGTTATTTAGTTTGTTATTTAGTTTAGTTAGTTTAGTTTAATTAGTTTAGTTAGTTTAGTTAGTTGATTAGTTTAGTTTAGTTTAGTTAGTTAGTTAGTTAGTTAGTTAGTTAGTTAGTTAGTTAGTTAGTTAGTTAGTTAGTTAGTTAGTTAGTTAGTTAGTTAGTTAGTTAGTTAGTTAGTTAGTTAGTTAGTTAGTTAGTTAGTTAGTTAGTTAGTTAGTTAGTTAGTTAGTTAGTTAGTTAGTTAGTTAGTTAGTTAGTTAGTTAGTTAGTTAGTTAGTTAGTTAGTTAGTTAGTTCCTTTGCTTTTCCTGTACCTACTGTGGCAAACCTATCTGATCGTTCAATCCCTGTTGCCCCAGAGTGTCCTGGTATAAAATTGAAACTTATCCCTATCAAGCGAGATTGCCTCAAAGACTCCAACCATTGTCTTCGAATCTGTCATTCCTAGATATTAGTAAACATATTGATGCAATCAGTTAGAAAGCACGCATGGGAAACCACCTTATTTCTAGGTCAGTCATTGGTTTTTTTAAGGCCATCACCTCCATAGCTAGACCACTTGTGGTCAAGTCAAAAGTCCCGCTGTCATGACAGCTCTCCCTGCAAACCAGAATCGTTAAAACCCAGGAGCTTTGCACACGTCGAAACACGGATCCATCTGTATGAATATCTGTACCTCACGCACGCGCGCACATACAGACACATACTCATACAGACACATACACACACGCACATATAAGCTATCTAGCTTACATCAAGCACAACTTGGTGTCGGCTTTGCGCCGCTAAATAAAATGAGAAATATTTTGTAACTAAAGGAGTAATGCCCTACCGTCAGTCCTTCAGAAAAATAATATGGTCACTTGACACGAAACTGTCTCCAAATGATAGAACAACTGAATGTCCACACTTAACATGCTCTCTCACTTCACTGCAGCAACATCATGATCTTATCCGCTTACTTTCGTAACATGCAGCTGAGTACTTGAGGTGAACGATCCCCAACTTTACAGAGATGTGTCTCTTTAGGGGACATGTAGACCTTTTCACAGTGTTCCTCAACTTCACAGAGATGTGTCTCTTTAGGGGACATGTAGACCTTTTCACAGTGTTCCTCAACTTCACAGAGATGTGTCTCTTTAGGCGACATGTAGACCTTTTCACAGTGTTCCTCAACTTCACAGAGATGTGTCTCTTTAGGCGACATGTAGACCTTTTCACAGTGTTCCTCAACTTTACAGAGATGTGTCTTTTTAGGGGACATGTAGACCTTTTCACAGTGTTCCTCAACTTTACAGAGATGTGTCTCTTTAGGGGATATGTAGACCAATAAACAGTGTTCCTCAACTTTACAGAGATGTGTCTCTTTAGGGAACATGTAGACTTTTTCACAGTGTTCTCCAACTTTACAGAGATGTGTCTCTTTAGGGGACATGTAGACCTTTTCACAGTGTTCCTCAGCTTCCCAGAGATGTGTCTCTTTAGGGGACATGTAGACCTTTTCACAGTGTTCCTCAACTTTACAGAGATGTGTCTTTTTAGGGGACATGTAGACCTTTTCACAGTGTTCCTCAACTTCACAGAGATGTGTCTCTTTAGGGGACATGTAGACCTTTTCACAGTGTTCCTCAACTTTACAGAGATGTGTCTCTTTAGGGGACATGTAGACTTTTTCACAGTGTTCTCCAACTTTACAGAGATGTGTCTCTTTAGGGGACATGTAGACCTTTTCACAGTGTTCCTCAACTTCACAGAGATGTGTCTCTTTAGGGGACATGTAGACCTTTTCACAGTGTTCCTCAACTTCACAGAGATGTGTCTTTTTAGGGGACATGTAGACCTTTACACAGTGTTCCTCAACTTCACAGAGATGTGTCTCTTTAGGGGACATGTAGACCTTTTCACAGTGTTCCTCAACTTTACAGAGATGTGTCTCTTTAGGGGATATGTAGACCAATAAACAGTGTTCCTCAACTTTACAGAGATGTGTCTCTTTAGGGGACATGTAGACTTTTTCACAGTGTTCTCCATCTTTACAGAGATGTGTCTCTTTAGGGGACATGTAGACCTTTTCACAGTGTTCCTCAACTTCACAGAGATGTGTCTCATTAGGGGACATGTAGACCTTTTCACAGTGTTCCTCAACTTCACAGAGATGTGTCTCTTTAGGGAACATGTAGACCTTTTCACAGTGTTCCTCAGCTTCCTAGAGATTTGTCTCTTTAGGGGACATGTAGACCTTTTCACAGTGTTCCTTAACTTCACAGAGATGTGTCTCTTTAGGGAACATTTAGACCTTTTCACAGTGTTTCCATAAAATAAGTTAAATTCCTCTGTATATCAGTATCAGCAAGGCTGTAGATCGACTTATGTATTGCTTATTCGTGGTCTTTGCTTCTAAGAAATAAAACTGGTTTGTTTCAATGCCCGATGGAAACGAATATCTTGCAGCAATCTGGACAGTGAGTCAGTAAATAGCGCTGGTAGTGGTTGCTATCCACAGCCTTCTGTCCCGTGTACTTTTAATCATTTCTGATACCGATGATCTCTAATATTGTGATGTCAATTGTGATTGTGATCTTCTCTCTCAGTCTGCATCTGTTACTTGTTCACTCCAACTTTCTCCAGTCACGATGTACTCCAGTTTTATCCTCCTTGCAACCAAAGAATGCCGACACCCTTTTAACAACTCATGGCTTCTGGATACTAAAACAAAGCAACAAACCTGTTTAAATATATCAACATACATGTAGGCAGATCCATCCATCCATCTACCATTGCATCTATCTACGAACGTAACCATCGTCCCGCCCATTCATCTACCCACACCATTTATCCCACCATCCACTCAATGCTATTTTTCACCGCTTCCTTCCATTCTGGCTGTTACCAGCCTTGCACTTGGGCTCGACTGATTACTTTTGTATAAAAATCACCCTTACTGTCTCTATTTGATAGCTGACAGTAAGAGAGAAGCACTGTGTTACTAGACTCATGCTTTTACCTCATCTTATATTTGGTCGATCCATCCATTCATCTACCATTCCATTCATCCACTAATACAGTCATTTATCATTCCATCCATTCATCTACCCACCCATCTATCCAGGACACACTTACCCATTCACTCCACCATCAAAACATACTGTTTTCCCATCTATCCCTTCATCGCTCCCTTACATTCTGGTTGTTACCAGTTTTACTCTCGGGCTCGACTGATTACTTTTGTATAACAAGCATCCTTATTGTCTCTATTTGATAGCTGACAGTAAGAGAGAAGCATCTTATCACTAGACCCCTATTTTTACCCGATTCTATATATTAGCAACTCTATATATTATTCATCCACCAATATAGCCATCCTTTACCCATCCACTCATCTACCCGCCCATCTATATCCCCACCGACTCACCTCACCATCCACCCTAGCTATTTTTCCATGGCTTCCATTACATTCTGTTTTTTAACCAGTTCTGAGTAGTATATCGCGGTAATACGGGCCGTATTTCGATTAAGCCACCTTCTTTATCCTTTGTAAAAGATGGCGGCCAAATCTGCTTGGTCTGTTCGTGTGGCTTTATATATCCTTAGTAAATATCGATCGGGACAGCCACCCTCTTTGTCCTTAGTAAATATCGATCGTGTGGCTGATGACAGCACGCGTGACGGGTTTTCTCGGGCGGGGAAAGACATATGGTGCATAAATCGATATGTTGTCTCCATAGCAACTGGTTATTCATTGTCGGTATGTGGGTATTTTCTTTATTAGTTTCATAACGGCAGGTGTCAGGTGGCGTTATATAAAGGGTGAGATCAGAGAGCCGTTTTAGACTTGCGATAAATAAACTTAGGAAGGCGGCATGATGACCGGGGGTGTATTAGAAAGGGCGGTTTGGGCGCCGGCATCATCATCATCTATGTCATGGGAGCGAAGGTCGATCGCTCAGGGGTGGTTTGAACTGTAGTAAAAAGGACGACAGAATGCTGGGTGTCTGGTAGTACTGTGGAGGGTCGAAGAGAAGGGGCATAATTGGCAGACTATCTGACTTTGTAAATAAGTGGGCGAAGGTTCTGATTGGTCAGTAGGCTTCAGTGGTAATTCTCCTGGAGCAGTCGATTTAGGAAAATTTCGGCAGTTGGTGTCGCTCAACGGGGCACACCCGCCCGTCCGTACGCACGCACACACGCACGCCCGCCCGCGGGGGTCGTTTTAGGGGATAGATACAGAAACCTAGGAAAGTGGTTTGATGGTAGGGAGAAAGTGGGGCTGGGGCGCCATCATCATCATCCGCGTCGTCGTAAACTGTCCTTTTTCTTAGTAACGTTAAGCAGTTTAAGAATAGTTTTCAAAAAATCGATAAAAGTAGCTGTTTGGAAACACACACTATCATTATAAGTTATGGACCCGCGGTGGAGGCATCCCTTTACCTCTCTGATAGCCGGACCTACCGGTAGCGGTAAAACTGTATTTGTGCAGAAGTTTTTAAAACATTTGAACGCTATGGTCGACCCGGTGCCGGAGGAGATTATTTGGTGCTACGGGGAATGGCAACCTCTGTATGACAACATGGAGGGCGTCATCTTTAACGAAGGTCTTCCGGATATGGAACAATGGCAGGGAGATAGACGACGTCTAGTGGTCATAGACGATTTGATGTCTGAGACGGACGACAGAATCACTAAACTATTTACTAAAGGCAGTCATCATCGCAACATCAGCGTGATTTATATTGTACAAAATCTTTTTGGAAAAAATAAAGAACAAAGAACCATCAGTTTAAACGCGCATTACCTGGTAGTTTTTAAAAACCCGCGTGACGGTTCACAGATCACCAACTTGGCCAAACAGATGTATCCCGGCCGCGTTTCCTACGTCCAAGAAAGCTTTAAAGACGCGACGGCTAACCCCCACGGTTATTTGCTGTTCGACCTCCGACAAGACACCCCAGACCAGCTCAGACTACGAAGCGAAATATTCCCCGACGAGAAACGAGTAGTGTACGTACCTAAATAATGTCTGACAAGCTAAAGCGACACGGCGAGATGCTGCGTTTTTTGTGCGAGGCGAAAGCCCACACAGCCAAAGACATCATAAAAACCGCCTCACCGGAGCTCGTACAGACACTTTGTGAATGTTGTCACAACGTATTAAAAGGTAATGTCGCCCTGACATCCGATCAGAAGAGACGTTTGTGTCGTTACAAAAACACCCTGCGAGCACTCACCAAAAAGAAACTTTCAATCAAAAAGCGAAAAGAGATTTTACAACAAGGTGGGTTTCTCGGGGCGTTATTTTTCGCCAATACTAAGTGTGGTAAAAGGTATCTTGGGTTTCTAACCATGGCCAAGAAAATGATATTGATCGACCCCCGTATGCTGGACTCTGTGTTTCAAAAACAATATGTACCACCCGATACAGTCAACGATAGCCTACGTGATTTGGATACTCATATGCAACATGTCCTGGAAAATGAAGAGCTGTCGCCTCGTGACAAAGCCCGACTATATCAACAGACATTACAACGTTACTTGACTCGTCTGGATCATTACCGACACAAGTCATTGGGCGTAGTGGATATTAAAACGCCCACAGAAACCCTACCGTCGCCACCACTACCAGTAACACTAAAAACAGAAGACAACGAGTCAGTGAGTCATTCACCTTCGCCGGCTAAAACTGTCAAGAAGACAACTGACTCTGAGACACCACCGGTCTCGTCGTATAAACTGAGACAAAGAAACAAAAAGTCTAAAATACCGACACCAAAGTGGGAACAATGGCCACGCAACTGAAAAAACTGTACTATGATCCGAAACAACCGGGAGCCTATAGTGGGGCTGTAGCCTTAAGACGACACGCAAAAGTGCCAACTAAACAGATCAAAGATTGGCTCAGTCATGAAGATACATACACCTTACATAAACCTATACGGCGCCACTTTAAGAGACGTCCGATTATAACCGGTGGCCTCAACCAACAATTCCAAGCTGATCTGATAGATATGAGATCTTTACGAAAAGACAACGACGGTATGGCGTACTTGGTTACTTGTATAGACGTGTTCGGTAAATATGCTTGGGCCATTCCCATAAAAAACAAAACTGGAAAAGTTTTAGTGGAGGCGTTCAGTAAAATATTTACCGAGCGGCAGCCAATGAAACTGCAAAGTGACAAAGGGTCCGAGTTCCTTAATCGGACGTTTTTAAAGTTTCTTAAAGACGAGGGCGTGCATTTTTTCACGACAGAAAATGAAGATGTTAAAGCGGCGGTGGTGGAAAGATTTAACCGTACCTTGAAAGAAAAAATGTGGCGTTATTTCACCAAAACCAACAAGCACCGTTATATCGATGTGTTGGAGTTCTTTTTGCGAAATTACAACCATTCCTATCACCGCAGCCTTCGTATGGCCCCCGTGGCCGTTAACCGACGTAACCAAGAGCAAGTATGGCAGACACTGTATTCGGATGTCGACAGCCCCGGCATACCTGTGTTTAAAGAAGGTGATCGTGTGAGACTCGCGCAGGCCAGGCAGACATTCAAGAAAGGTTATATGGCTTCCTGGACCGAAGAGCTGTTTACCGTCAGCCGCGTCAACAGAACCTCCCCGGTTACTTATGTGCTAAAAGACGATTCGGGTGAGGAACTCCGCGGGTCGTTTTATAAGGAAGAAATACAGAAAGTCGGCGACAAAGAAATTTATCGGGTGGAAAAGATTTTACAAGAACGACGAGGTGCCCGAGGTGGTAAAGAATATTTAGTCAAGTGGTTTGGTTATCCGACCTCATTCAACAGCTGGATAGCAGACCAACAACTAGAGAGGTACGAAAATTAGTGTTATGGAAGCCGTTGATGAAGTGGATGAAATTACCGTCTTTGCAACAGAAACAGAAGCTGACGGTAAACGACCGTGGTTCAGTAAACTACGGCCGCGACCTGAGGTTGTTTTCATCTCTCAGATGGTGATTATATATATCGTCATCAGTGTATCACTATTCAATCTGACGTACGGCTCGGCGAGTGAGGCAGAGGGAAAATTGTGGATCGTGCTCTTGTCTAGTTGTTTGGGTTACCTATTACCGAATCCGAAAATAGAGACGGTCTTAAAGCAACCATGAGTTTTTACGTGACGCTACCCAGCAACGCCTCGCCAAAAATATTTCCCGACAATAAACCGGGTCACTTTTTCGTCAAACTGCCGCAGACCATCGAATTGAGTTCACAGTATGAAATCGGCCTGGCAGAGATTTAATTTCCCAGCAGTTATTTTAATATCCTGGAAGATGACATCTGGATCGAATACACCCCACCCAAGGACAGCAAAAAGGTAACTCAGAAAATTACATTACCGGCTGGTGTCTACAAGACAGGTGAAGATTTTTTCAATGCTTTGAATCTACTGCTTTTAGAAAACGAGGAGGGTGGTGATGCGATATTGCGAATCCATTATAACAAATACACGAAAATGGTCGTCCTGAAACTTTACGAGAAAGGCGCTCAGATTGTTATATGCGAACTCTTGAGATCTATTTTAGGCCTCACCAACCTGTGTCTGACCAACACTGACATACCACTAGTCGGTGATTATGAGGTAGATATCGATAGCGACATGAGTAATGTCTACGTCTACTGTGATCTCGTCGCGGCGAGACCTGTGGGTGATGTCATGGTTCCCTTATTGCGTACCGTCCCTATTATGGACAGAGTTTCATCTTCTGTGTTTCGCATCTATGACAAACCACACTACGTTCCTATGAGTCGTTTTTCTTTTGACACGGTGGAAATACTTTTAACCACCGACACGGGAAAAACTATACCATTCAAGACTGGATCTTCGGTGGTGACGTTACATTTTAGAACTCGGAGACATTTCAATCTAGAATAATGGTGAGACACGTGCCCTTACTTCGAAGTCCTGAAATGTACGAAGATTTTTACTGTCAACAAGCAGGACATGGCTTACCGGTATTTATCGGCGGAAGAAGTCAACGTGGACGAGGTCTGGGTAGTTTCTTCAGCGGTTTAGGTCGCATGGTTCTTCCTTGGTTAAAGACAGGTGGTAAAGCCCTGTTAAGAGAAGGTGTCGGTACGGGTTTGCAAGTTGCCCAAGATGCTTTAGCCGGTCGGAATGTCGGAGAGGCGTTTAGAGAACATGCCAAGGAAGCGGGGAAGAGGTTACTTGAAGGAGCTGTTGATCACGTGGCTGGTAACCAATCAGGAAGCGGGATTCGTCGACGCCGCGCAGCGCCACCTGGTGAGCCTCTGAGTAAAAGGTTTAAAGCATCACCCCGAGCTCGTCAGTCTCACAAACATCAGCTGCCTCAGAGGAAGAAGAAGTACTCAGATATCTTTGATAATGTCTCTGATTCATCCTAGTTCGTGTGAGTGTCTTCACTCTGGTTTGGATTTGTTCAGCGTACCACCAACACAAACAGCGGTTGAGGAGGGGCAGTTTGTGGAAATACATCCACTGGCGTCGCTAGCTCCTGGAGCTCCTATAGAGTTTGCCATCTCCGGAAACAGTGAAGAATACTTGGATCTTTTCAATACTTTTTTACACGTCAGAGCCAAAGTCACTTTAAGCAATGGCGATAGTATACCGCCAGATGCTGCTGTGGCACCCGTCAACTATTACATGCACAGTTTATTTTCTCAAGTCGACGTTTCCCTCAATGATACGCTGATTACACCTAGCGAAAACAGTTATCATTATAGATCATATCTTGAGGCCACCCTGAATTATGGTGAAGACGCCAAGAAAGGCCCTCTCTCTGCTGCCATGTACCTCAGCGATACCGCGGGTTTTATGGATGACACCCAAGAGCTTAGTAATAAAGGCCTAAAAATACGGCGACAGCTAGCCAGCAATAGCCAAGAAATTGATATGATGGGACGCTTACACGCCGACATTTTCGCCCAAGACCGTTACCTCTTAAATGGCGTAGATGTCAAGATCAAACTTACACCTTCTAAAGACGTCTTTAATCTTATAGCTC